>JADBJO010009868.1:12500-30000 GCA_016801955.1 Conus betulinus
CCCATGCTTATATTGGCACTCAAAATAATAAAAACTGAGTTGTCTTCTTTGGTTCATACTTAAGAGATCGCATGGTATGGTCATTCAGTAAACTCATCTACAACTAATCCAACATTTTCCCGAACAGCGACCAGACAAGGTTGGCAGAAGCTGACTGGCCGAGTCATGAATGGAAGGGTTCGTCAGCACCAAACGTAATTACTGGGGCAAAACGTTCCCCCTGACACCTTAGTGCCAAAAATGTCAAAGTTGCTGAGAGGGTGGGGTCGTGAAGATAAGACAGAGGAGGAAATGAGGGATGGGGAGGTGGGATTAAGGTTTAAAGCTCTTCCTTTCCTGACGAACGAAGAGGCATCAGGTGCGATAAACAGCTGCAGCTGTGGATAAATCATCCTAAGTCAACGTCATGAAGCTCCTCAGCAGTTTCAGTTTACTGGTATTTAGGAGTGATTCTGTTTACAAAACCAAAGACACTGCAGCGGCTTGCAGCCAGCATATTTGACAGGTACCTCAGAACTATGATTTCTTTCTCAGAAATGACACACCATTTATAAGACATTGCTCGTGGTTTGTTGAGATGGTGATGCTGCCTATGACGCAATAAAAGCTGTATTTTAGCCAGACAAAAAAAAATTTCAACATATGCCAAGAAGTCAGTCAAATGATCGTAAAATTACGTTAACATCTTATTGAATGCACTGTCATCACCTTATGAAATTGTGGTGTTAGCACAGTGTATTTATTTATGTATATATAATCAAGAGTGGCTGAGTGTGTACTTTATTTGCACTACCAAAAGGAGAAAGATTGAAATTCCCATTTTAGTGTTACACGCATGTTTTTATTGTTTGTAAGTAATTTTAATTTCCAGTGTCACGTTTGGAACTATAAATATGTATGTCTTAACTTTTAGGGCAGCGGTCACAAATGTAATTTTCTCTTGTAACGAGAGATAATAAAGTTTTCTGAATCTGAATCGAGGCGGGTTTGCAGCCATGTGGCAGATTTCAATGCACTGCAGCCAGGTTAATTGGATGAAAATGCTTGGTGCATTCAAAAACTTTTCCTGAAGCTTCTTGTACTTTCAGCCGCATATTGGTACTCTAAAGAGACTTCCAGAAAAAATCACACGACGTGCACATACGTCATATGGTAATCTAACATCACGTGAAACTTAAAACTTTTAAAGTGGAAATCCAAACGTAGCGGCTCAATGGACAACAGATGAAAAATGAGTTCAATCTGCTTGTACATATCACTCCTTCTATCCCCTTCTCCTTTTTGGAAGCAGAATTCTTGCATTCTTGTTTTTGCATGATGACTGTTTCAACGCCGATGTCAAATGCGTGGACCCATAGAAGGCAGGCCTGGGAAGAATCATGAAGGCAGAAAATCGGTTGCTGAATAGGAGTTCCGTCTCTTGTGCGGCTTCCCACTCCATTTTGGGTAGGTTTCCTGTCTTCAGGGGGTCTGTAAGTGGCACAGGTGTTGCAGAAAACTTTGGGATAAACTATCTGTAATGTCTAGCTAGGTTCATGAAAAAAAACCCAGATTTGCTTCATTATAGTAGGACGTGCTGCCTTTTGGACTGTCTTCACATTATCTTCATGAAGCTCGTTCTGGCCATGCTGAAGTTAAAGGTCAGCAAATTTCACATTATCTGTACCAGCAACACACTAGCTTGGTCTTACTGTGAGGTTGGCAGATGCCAGAGAGTGACCCAAGCAGGGTTTGAGTATGTTCTTCTCATATGTATTGAGTTTATTGATAATGAAAAAAACAAACAAACAAACAATGAACAAGTGTATCAAACCATACAGTGGCTCATAGGACCACACCAAATCTACTGACATCAGTCAAGAAACGAACATTACGTCAGTGTGGCCTCGTAACAAGATCCAGCAGCCTTGACCTTTGAAGGGGAGAGGCGGCGAGAGGAGAAATGGACCAGACAACAGATGGGACAGGGAAACCACCGCAGAGACCCTGGCCATGGCATAACACAATACTAGAGAACCTGGTGATCACACCTCTAGTGCAGTGCCTGAATGACTCCCTATGGTGAACAGTTCTGTGTAGTGCCTGAATGACTCCCTATGGTGAACAGTTCTGTGTAGTGCCTGAATGACTCCCTATAGTGAACAGTTCTGTGTAGTGCCTGAATGACTCCCTATAGTGAACAGTTCTGTGTAGTGCCTGAATGACTCCCTATGGTGAACAGTTCTGTGTAGTGCCTGAATGACTCTCCTATAGTGAACAGTTCTCCACTGTGGTGCCTGAATGACTCCCTATGGTGAACAGTTCTCCAGTGTAGTGCCCTGAATGACTCCCTATGGTGATCAGTTCTCCAGTGTAGTGCCTGAATGACTCCCTATGGTGAACAGTTCTCCAGTGTAGTGCCTGAATGACTCCCTATGGTGAACAGTTCTCCAGTGTAGTGCCTGAATGACTCCCTATGGTGAACAGTTCTTCCGTGTAGTGCCTGAATGACTCCCTATGGTGAACAGTTCTTCCGTGTAGTGCCTGAATGACTCCCTGTGGTGAACAGTTCTCCAGTGTAGTGCCTGAATGACTCCCTATGGTGAACAGTCTCCAGTGTAGTGCCTGAATGACTCCCTATGGTGATCAGTTCTCCAGTGTAGTGCCCGAATGACTCCCTATGGTGAACAGTTCTCCAGTGTAGTGCCTGAATGACTCCCTATGGTGAACGGTTCTTCCGTGTAGTGCCTGAATGACTCCCTATGGTGAACAGTTCTTCCGTGTAGTGCCTGAATGACTCCCTGTGGTGAAACAGTTCTCCAGTGTAGTGCCTGAATGACTCCCTATGGTGAACAGTTCTCCAGTGTAGTGCGTGAATGACTCCCTATGGTGATCAGTTCTCCAGTGTAGTGCCTGAATGACTCCCTATGGTGAACAGTCTCCAGTGTAGTGCCTGAATGACTCCCTATGGTGAACAGTTCTCCAGTGTAGTGAACAGTTCTCCAGTGTAGTGCCTGAAATGACTCCCTGTGGTGACAGTTCTCCAGTGTAGTGCCCGAATGACTCCCTATGGTGAACAGTTCTCCAGTGTAGTGAACAGCTCTCCAGTGTAGTGAACAGTTCTCCAGTGTAGTGCCCTGAATGACTCCCTATGGTGAACAGTTCTCCAGTGTAGTGCCCGAATGACTCCCTATGGTGAACAGCTCTCCAGTGTAGTGAACAGTTCTCCAGTGTAGTGCCCGAATGACTCCCTATGGTGAACAGTTCTCCAGTGTAGTGATCATCTCTCCATTGTAGTGAACAGTTCTCCAGTGTAGTGAACAGTTCTCCAGTGTAGTGAACAGTTCTCCAGTGTAGTGCCTGAATGACTCCCTGTGGAGTGAAGGAGGACGGAAGCCTGACATGAAGTTAAATGACTTGCAGTGAAGGGAAAGGAGTCTCTGGCTTGCAGAGCGTGTCATGCGCCTGCTGCTCATGGGTATTCATGGAGACAGGTGCTACACGCACGATGACAATTAACTGGTTCGGAAGAGAGATGGTGGTTGTGGTAGTGGAGGCAATAGTAGTAGTAGTAGTAGTAGTAGTAGTAGTAGTAGCAGCAGCAGCAGCAGCAGCAGTAGTAGTAGAAGTAGTAGTAGTAGTAGCAGTAGTGGTGGTGGTGGTAGAAGTAGTAGTAGTAGTAGCAGCAGCAGCAGCAGCAGCAGCAGCAGTAGTAGTAGTAGTAGTAGTAGTAGTAGTAGTAGTGGTGGTGGTCATGCTGGTGCTGGTGATTACGGAGGTGGTGGTAATATCAGTAGCGGTGGTTACCTGCTAATTTTCACAAAGATCGGCCACGCACTTTCTGAGATATTCCATGAAGAAGAAAAACCATTACAGGCCGTTACAGCCGTTAGTAACGGCTATAACGGTGAACTAAAAAATTGGGCATTATTCGTGACCCATGATAAACATACCTGCAAACTTTCAGAAAGATCGGCCAAGTGCTTTCTAGATATTCCATAAAGAAGAAAAACCGTTACAGCCGTTAGTAACGGCTATAACAGGGTAAACTAAAACATCGGGCATCATCCGTGACCCATTATGATCATACCTGCTAATATTCACAAAGATCGGCCACGCACTTTCTGAGATTTTCCATAAAGAAAAAACTATTACGGTCCGTCAGTAACGGCTATAACGGTAATTTAAACACCGGGCATCGTCCATGACCCATGATGAACATACCTACAAATTTTCAGAAGAATCGGCCACGTACTTTATGAGATATTCCATGAAGAAGAAAACCCGTTATGGGCCGTTATAGCCGTTAGTAAAGGCTATGACGGTGAACTAAAATGTCGGGCATCATCCGTAACCCATGATGAACATACCTACAAATGTTCAGAAAGATCGGCCACGTACATTCTGGGACATTCCGTAAAAAAAAAAAAAAAACCGTTATGGGCATTGTAGTCGTTAGTAACGGCTATAACTGCACACTAAAATGTCAGGCATATCCGTCTCCCCATAATGAACATACAAATTTTCAGAAAGCTCGGCCAGGTACTTTCTGAGATATTCGATGAATAAGAAAAACCGTTAAGGCCGTTACAGCCGTTAGTAACGGCTATAACCGTACACTAAAACATCGGGCACCATCTGTGACCCATGATAAACGTACCTGCTAAATTTTACAAAGATCGGCGTAGTACTTTCTGAGATATTCCAATAAGAAGAAAAACCGTTACAGACCGTAACAGCCATTAATAAAGGCTATAACGATAAATTAAAACATCTGTCATTATACGTGACCGATTATGAACACACCTGCTAATTTGCACAAAGTTCGGCCAAGAACTTTCTGAGATATTCCATGAAGAAGAAAAGCCGTTACAGGCCGTTACAGCCTTAGTAACGGCTATAACGGTGAACTAAAATATTGGGCATTATTCGCGACCCATAACAAACATACCTGCAAACTTTCAGAAAGATCGGCCAAGTGCTTTCTGAGATATTCCATAAAGAAGAGAAACCGTTACAGCCGTTAGTAACGGCTATAACAGGGTAAATTAAAACACCGGGCATCATCCATGACCCATTATGAACATATCTGCTAATTTTCACAAAGATCGGCAAAGTACTTTCTGAGATATTCCATAAAGTAGAAAAAACCGTTACAGGCCGCTACAGCCCTTAGTAACGGCTATAACGGTCAACTAAAACATCGGGCATCATCCGTGACCGATAATGAACATACCTACACATTTTCAGAAAGATCGGCCCAGTAGTTTTTGTCTGGAGCGAGTGGAACACATTTTGACCACGAACACACACACACACACCTTTTCAAAAAAAATATCTCGTAAACCAAAATACCCAAAATCTTATATACCGGAAGGTTCCATTTTATATTTAAATGTGGCATATACTTAACGGGCAAGTTTTGTTAACTTCCTAACCATACTGCATTTTTTTTTCTGCATTAGTAAGATACTATTAAAAAAAATTAAGTATCGTAATTCGATTTTTCGAATGATTTTTGATCGCCTTCCAGTAAAAGTGCAGTATGGTCTGCATATTGTGATATTATATTCTCATTAGCTATTCTAATTCCTTTTATGTCTTCATTTTGTCTAATCATATTTGCTAAGATTTCAACACAAAGAACAAATAATATGGTGAGATTGGATGCCCTTGGCGACATCCTCTCTCAACAGGGAACCAACCGGCTAGTTTCCCATTAACTGAAACAGTTTCACTTAACATTTGTATAGAATGTTTTTTGTCCATTGTCAAAACCAAAGGCATGTAATGCCTTAAACATGAAATCATAGCTTACACTGTCAAATGCTTTTTCAAAGTCTAAACGTAAAATATCTTACTTTTTATATAATCATGTAACCAAGTATGTCATAAATAAGACAAATGTTATCTCCCGAATATCTATTTGTAATAAATCAGTCTGGTCTTAATTGATGATAGACGAAAGTAAACATTTCAATCAGTGGCTATACATGTAGATCTTATTTCATACACAGTACTCAAAAGTGAAATTGCTCACCGGATCTTTATTCGGTCTTTGGTCTCGTCACCCTTTGGGAGTCCATAACGATAATGCCTACTTTGTTGCGTTGAAGATGGGTTCATTTGTATTGTATCCATCGTTAAGCGCTCTTACAATATATGGACCTAGTTGTAACTAGAAAAAATTGAAGAATTCTGCTGTGAAACCATCGCTGCCACGACTTTTCATATTCCGCATGTGTTTAAGGGCAACACCGGCTTCTTCCAAGGTAATTTTGCCTTCCAAATTAGTTATCTGAATTTCAGTTAATACTTGTGAATCATCTTTTAGATGTAGAATTTCACAACATTCGATATCTCTTTTAGAATATAATCTTTGATAGAACTTATTAACTTCTTCGGCAGTTTCATCACCATCACTTAAAGTGGATCCATATCCAGCGTAAGTTACGTAATATTTTTACAAAACATAATTTCACTTTTCAAGTCCACAAAATTAGTTTGTTATTTTTTCCCCTTCTGTGACCAACCTCGCCCTTGACCGCAGCAACACACCATCCATCTTCTTTTTCCGAAGAGTAATCAACTCTTGTTTACGACTTTCAGATTCAGTTTTTTTCTTGTTCACATAGCAAATACTTTCAAGTAAAGAATTATTACTTGCGAGATGTTTCTGTTTTTCTGCATCCATCCGTTTCTTCATCGTTGCGTATGATATAGATTGGCCTCTAATTTTCATAAGTAATGTATTAAAAAAGTTGATCAAAACTAACAAACTGGAATTCTGATTTACAATATTCTACACTGTAAAAGTACTCCACTGGTCACTCTGATGTACATATTTGCTGTACAGTATTGATTAACTTTTGTCCAACGTTAGATTGTTTTTTCGCCTATTGTGCCTCCTTTCGACATCTGTTGAACGCCTTCTTGAAATCCATGAAGATGCCATAGAATTCCCTCTGGTGGTGGAGGCGAGTGTGGAGTGGTGAAGTGTGTGTGTGTGTGTGTGTGTGTGTGTGTGTGTGTGTGTGTGTGTGTCTGTGTGTGTGTGCGTGCGGGCGCGCGCGCGCGTTTGATGCTGTTGTATGCTCTCAGAAAGGTTATACACTTAAAGTTTGTAGGATCGTTCTTCTGTCTTTGCAGAATTATGGTATCTGTTTGCACGTCTAATCTGTTCAGACTGATTTGGGGCATTACTTGATTTTGCTGGGCAGACTGAGAGTGTGGTAATTCTAATAAAGTTTGGGATTTTTTTTGCTAGGGAAGAATGACAATTCGTCATTGAACCTCTGGCGTGAGCCACTCTCTACTACCCCTCCCCCCCCCCCCCCTTTTTTTTTTTTTTTAAAATCCGTACTAATGGAGTTAGGATATTCGATGATGCTGTTAACTGCTGTAGCCTTCCTGTAATTCAGCGGCTTCACTGCATCCACGAATTCTGCTTAAAGACAGACAACTTAAAAGCCATCTTCATCTAACGAATCACGTACTGATAGCATGCTTGGATCGCTTTCGGTCTGTTTGTGGATTTCGAGGCAAAACTCAGTGTGTCTTTATGTGCTGTCAGCTGTGTGACACTGGTGCCTTATTGTTCCTGAATGGTGTTCACTTTGCTTCGTTTTGCTCAAGTCGTTTACCGTCTCCAAATCGATCTAGTTGTAAAGTGAGACTACTGCAGGCGGAAATCTAAACAAATCTTAAATAAATGTCAGCGAACCGCCAAGAGAAAAGGCAAAACACGACGCGTTTCGACCTCTTTGGTCTTCTACAGGCAAGGCTTAAATAAGTCAATGAAAACGAACGAATTTGTCACTTAGCTTAGATCTCTTCAGCGCAGGTAGGCAGGCGTTGAATGAAAACAAGCTCGTTCTCATGGATGTGCATGTTTCGACGACGAAAGGGGGGGGGGGGGGGGGTACTCGGTAATTTGTTTCTGTAGTTTGCGTGCCTGTCATTTGTGATGGTCGTCACTGGATTGTTGTAGGTGACGGCTGGAGTTGACCCCCCTCCCCCCCCCCCCCCCCCCCCCCTCCCCCCCCCCCCCCCCCCCCCCCCACACACACTACACACAGTCCAAACGTTAGCATCGCCGCACAGAGGTTTGATACTGAGTAGTACTGTGACAGAAAGTGTGTCGGCACTTCACATGGCCGCAATCGCCAGTGACGTTGTACAGTCTGCTTACGTCATTGTGCTCTGTAGATTGGGGTGTTATCTCCTCTTTCTTGGCACGGACATGTCCATCCAACCGCCGCAACACCGGAACTCCACATTTGGTAACAACACGGCAGTGCTACTGCAGATCCGTGACATTTGTCCAGGCGTGGAATATTTGACGAGCGAAAACCACCTAGTTTGGCAGCTGAATGTGTCCGACTGTTGGAATCACAGACCTCCATACCCATTTAACCTGGGTGTGATATTCGGAATGTGCGACAATGCCATACCTTTTTGTTCATTGCACCTGAAAGTACGCCATGACAGGTACGTACGTGCTCGTATACAACGGCTATCACACGACTGTGATTCCAGGAACTGGACAACGGAAATACTGTCTTTAAGAGATGATTACCGTTATTTCAACTTGCCGTGCCACCTTCACGACCTGCAAGACAGCTTTGTTGACTCAGACATGAACAGAATGGTAATCATGAACATCAACAGTCCTCTAATCAGTGTTGGTATTGAGCCAATAACCTATCCGGATTTTATTGTAATAAGCGTGAGGAAGCATTCCACTTGTCTGATCACGCCATACATAGGAATGTCCTATCCCGTGCGACTGGATTTTACAGACGATCGGAAGGTCCCGATGGTGTTCATCATGAGTTTACAACAGATCTCTCAAGATTTTAAGGGACTTCTCTTTACTTAGACGTCTTTTACATAGACCCCAACACCACTCTTAAAGCGGAAAGACCTGTTTTGTATGCTATGTCGTGAGTTGCCCACTGTTCTCAAGACATCACACCTCCACATCACGTTTTCCTTTGACTCCCATAGAGCTGGTCTGAATATACTCCTTTCTGTGCTCGTTATGAATAAAGAGCCAGTGAAGCTGCCCAGCGGTTTGTTCAACTGTTCTGTGCCATACTATTCTGATGTCCAGCCTCACCTGCACTGTAATCAGTGGACGGAGTGTGAAGACGGACGGGATGAAACAGGGGACTGTCCCTTCAGCAGTGCTGACTGCAAGGGGCAGGTGGCTTCACGAAACAAGTGTTTCAGGTTAATCGTTCTGAACGAACTACGTGGTGTGCCTGTTGCATTTTCCTACATTGAGTGCCTCAAAGTAGGTGAACAACTAGCCTCTGTGAGGACAAGGAAGGAATATTTAGATTTTCAACGAGTACTGTCCAACTACATCAGATTCGAAACGCAGATAGGCCTGAGGTCGGGCTGGCATTCTGTGCCTTTTCCCTACAGCAAGTTTCGTACATGGCTCCACACGACCTTGATCTACAACGTAAATCACTTTCCTTCACATCAGCTGTATGTTCCTTCCAGGAAATTTCAAACCGGATTTGCCACAGGGTATGGAATGAAATTACAATTCCAGGCTTTTCAAACATATCCATAGAATAGTGTGCGAGTTAGAACTACAGTCACATGGCGTCTTTAATTCAACTGTGCCACTGGTTCATCGTTGGCCATCTAGAGATACATCTGCATGCACACACGACAGCTTTTGTGTGTTTGCCCAACACGTTCTGTGACCCATCTGTGCTTATTGCATGACACTAACAGCCACTGTACAAAAGGGACCTATTCCAGATCCTACAGCTTCCCAAACGTTAGTTGTGTACAGTGTGGAGACATGCTTTTTGAAGGAAGACGACTGGCCTACGCCCCATTTATGTGCAATGGACACATGATTACTGTGCATCACACTGTACTGTGTGACTTCAGACAGGATTGTCCAGATGGGAGCGATGAGTCTTTCTGTGAATTTTCATGTGTGTTGATTTTCTGTGCGGGAACGGGCAATGTGTTTCCCTGGGTCAACGCTGCAATCAATACGCAGACTGGATGATTCTGATGAAGTCGGGTGTCCTGATGACGTCACCTACCATGCCCCGATCACAGAGGAAGACATGAAGGAACAATTTTACGTGGATCTGGATGGGACAGGTTTCTTCACCCAACAGCTGATGACAGCTGACCACTATTGTCCTCATAGTCATTACCGTTGTACGTCTGAGTGGCTGAACTGTCTGCCTGTCTACACTAGGTGCAACGGACTCTCTCTGACTGTGTGTATGGAGAGGATGAGCATGAATGTGAGCTATCAGCGTGTCCTGGGTTGTACCGATGTCAAGCTAACAGAATTTGTGTGCATGGAGATCATCTGTGTGATGGCTGGGGTCAGTGCCCACAGCGTGATGATGAACTGATGTGTGACAGAAACTGCCCTGTGGGTTGTGTCAGTGTCAAGGTCATGCTTTTCTGTGTTTAGAACCTTTTGTTTCCGGTCGCTTTCCTCGGCTGCGGTACGTGGATGCAACAGGTTCAAACATGTCATTGACCGATTTCAATACCAACAGATATCTCGTTGTTTTGATTTTATCTCATTGTTCTATTGATAATATTTCACACATTGAAATCAGTACATCTGAAGCATGTGGATCTTTCTCACAACAATGTGGCAACATTTGACATGGCTGTGTTCGTTAGGCTCCCCAATCTGAAAAATCTTCACCTTGGAAACAACCCTCTCAGCACAGTCACGAGCAAAAAACACACAAAACGTTCTGTATTCATTAAATCAAGTGGACATGTCCCAAACACACGTCAGTCTGCTTCACAATAATGCTTTTCTGTATTTGCCTCACGTGAAAATGCTGAACGCTTCCTTTTGTGCTGTTGAAACAGTTGATGCGACAGGTCTGAAGAATATGCCACAAATCCAAGAGCTGGATTTAAGGGGGAATACGCTTAGCAACTTTCCACTGGACTTCTTGTCAAGGTCAGATAAGTTACAGCGTATCTTTTCGTCAAACTACAGACTTTGCTGTCAACATTTGCTTCCGAAACACTCGGGTGACGTCAGATGTTGTGGTCCAGACACCGCACTGCAGTCATGCGCATCACTGCTGCCCACTGGGCTGTACAGAGCTTTCCACTGGCTGCTCGCTGTGTCTGGCGTGACAGGCTGTCTGGCCTGCTTTCTGCTCTCCTCCACAGTGAAGAACATGACTGAAAGCAGTTTCAGGATGGCTGTTGGCCATTTGCAGTTCGCTGATATTTGTATGGGATGTCATGTCGGCATTATTCTGACAGCAGCAGACCTCCTGTTTCGTGGAGAGTACATTCAGAATGAAAAAGCTTGGACCCACAGCGGGCCCTGCAAACTGGCTGGCTTTGTGTTCGTATTGTCCAGTGCAGTGACGCCAATGTTCCTATGGTTCATCACTTTGTATCATGTGTGTGCCTCTGGTTTCCCTAATCAAACACGGAGACTGAACCAATGTTGGACAGCTGTGGTTTGTGTGGTGTCATGGGTCACTGGAGTCCTGCTGGCCTTGATTTCCTCTTCTCCCTGGACTCTCACACTGGGGCCTCCAGGGTCAGTCTGGTCTGTGTTGACTGGCTCCGGCTGGTCAGTATCATTTACCACAACGATTCACATGGTTTGCAATTATTGTGGCCATCAACTTCGCTTTGTGCTCATCGGTTGGCGCTGCTCAGGGTTTCATCTCGTGGCGAACATCAAAGTACATCGTAACAATCCACCCCACACACAGGTTGATCTATTCCTCAATCCATGTCATGAGGAGGATGGCTTTTGCAGATGTTGTTTGCTGGAGCGCGTTCGGAGTGACCATGATGATGAGTTTGGGTGGTGTTATTGTGTCCGGCAAGATGTATGACACCATGGTCGTATTCCTATCGCCTTTCAGCTCTGCTCTCAAGCCCTGGCTGTACGTGTGGAGTGTGTGAACACGCACAGGAAGCGTCAAGAACAAGAAAGGAAATTACTCACGGTCTTAAATTCTCGTGCCAGGACAGGAAAACAACAATTCGGAAAATAAAGGGAAACAAACATACAACAAAATCGATCCACAACTGTTATTGTATCACATCGTTCTATCGGGTTGTATGTCTGTGTGTGATTTTTGTTTTTCCTCCCTCATCTATCAACACACACACATGGCCCTCGAATCTGATCGGTTGTGTCACTACGCTCTCAGTATGAAAACTACAATACTGCGGTAAACTGTCGTGTGGATCGCTCAGTATTGCCTCTGTCCTATGTGCCACGACCAGCCACGACAGTGACGCCATAGGAAGGTATCAAGACACATATACTGATACATCCTGAGGCACAGATACTGACTGTAACTGACCTACAGCCACTAGTGTTCGCTCCATAAAGACACATCTGCCGGCAGACCATGTGGCAAGCAGAAGCAGGCCCGTTACCCCCAACCTGAGGATCCCAGGTCATGCCAAGCTGTCGTCTACATCAACACAGAGTCAGGAACTGCGCCCTTGTAGCCCCTTCCTTAGGGTCCCAGGTCTTCTGGGCGACTCGTGGATTGTAGAGCAGAGTCCACAGGGACTGAGAGCATTTAGGTCATTCCAGTTTCCAAAATTGGACTGTCGACCCAGTAAAGTCTTAGTTCCGGGTTTTATGGTTAACTCCCTTAGTACTACATCCCTAAGTTGTTCTGTGTGTTGTTTGAACCCCCTTATCACACTTCATCCACTCCTTCCCCATCCCTCTTCAACCCCAACCTCTTATCACACCATTTACTGTTATATTCCTTGTCATTTAATATAAAGCACAACCGCATCAGGGCGATTTTTTTTCTATGAGTGCCCATAAGTCTTCGGGTCTCTGGCTACCGTCTTGTTCCTTTTTGACTCTCATACACTTTGCAGTGTGCACCAGAGCCACTCGGGTGAGGGCCACATAACAATGAACGTCTATCGAGATTTAAGATCCCTAGCCCCAGTCAGTGTAATCAGACTAATTCAATCTATATATAATCACACAATCACCAAGAACCAAGGCTCTGGGACCACAGACTGTCACTTTTGATGGGCAATGAATTCAGTGCCAGCTTCATGCCCTGCTTAAAGCCAGAAATTCTAATTAGACTAGTTCCTCATTAACTAAACAACCACAGTAAACATTAACGAAGCCTGTAAAGCGTAGTCTGCCACTGTTAAGAAGCTACGAATCCATTACTGGAATCAAAGACCAATAATTGTAATGAGAATAATTCGTTATTATCTGCGCCACCATAGTATGAAACTAGAATGCCTTTGGAACGCAGTCCGTCACTGTTCAAGATTCACGCCAACAGTCTGCACAGCATCACAAGAGGCATCCCCCCCTCACCATCGACACCTCTCCTGACATTGACCTGAAGTCAGTATACAGCCACACTCTGATTCTTTGCAGTCTGTGAAGTTCTGTCTTTTCCCGGACGATAACGTCCAGGTGCCATCTGTCAGGTCAGGTCACAACACAGGCTGTGAGGTCAGGTCACAACACAGGCTGACTGTCAGGTCAGGTCACAACACAGGCTGACTGTCAGGTCACAACACAGGCTGACTGTCAGGTCCGGTCACAACACAGGCTGACTGTCAGGTCCGGTCACAACACAGGCTGACTGTCAGGTCCGGTCACAAAACAGGCTGACTGTCAGGTCACAACGCAGGCTGACTGTCAGGTCACAACGCAGGCTGATTGTCAGGTCACAACGCAGGCTGACTGTCAGTTGGGTCACAACACAGGCTGACTGTCAGTTGGGTCACAACACAGGCTGACTGTCAGGTCACAACACAGGCTGAGTGTCAGGTCACAACACAGGCTGACTGTCAGGTCAGGTCACAACACAGGCTGACTGTCAGTTGGGTCACAACACAGGTTGTGAAGTCAGGTCACAACACAGGCTGACTGTCAGTTGGGTCACAACACAGGTTGTGAAGTCAGGTCACAACACAGGCTGACTGTCAGTTGGGTCACAACACAGGTTGTGAAGTCAGGTCACAACACAGGCTGACTGTCAGTTGGGTCACAACACAGGTTGTTAAGTCAGGTCACAACACAGGCTGTCAGTTGGGTCACAGCACAGGCTGACTGTCAGGTCACAACACAGGCTGTGGAGGACACAGACAGGCGCCAGCTCAGCCCATGCAGAGAGGAGTGTGGACATGCGCCCATGTGTGTATATGCGTGCGTGTGTGTGTGTGTGTGTGTGTGTGTGTGTGTGTGTGTTGTGTGTGTGTGTGCGCGCACGTGTGTGTGTGTGTGTGTGTGTGTGTGTACACAAAACTGAATACATTTATGATCTAAACTATAAGTAATATAATGTTTGAAGAACAAGCCTATCACATTTTTTTGCTGTATGAGAAGTCATGGAATGGCAAAAGTACAACCCATCTGACAATCAAGGAGTAATCTCTGTCGCACAGTCATTGGCGACGATCCCCTCATCTGACACAGGGGGTTGTAGAGTTATGACTTTGGGGCCGGAACAGCTCAGTCGGCAGAGCGTTGCACATCGTAACCCTGACGATCAAGGAGTTGCGGGTTCGAATCTTAGCCGAGTCGTTTTGGCACAGGAGGATTTTGTTCCCTCGCAGTAAACACTGGGTCTGACTCCATTAAAAAATGTCCTGAGACTAAACCTAGGTTCCGTGTGTGAATGCACGCATACCATCATGCACACAGGGAAAATCCTATTACCGACTTTCACCATGACAAAACACCTGTCTGGCTGGGTTTGCATGACACGTATACGCATCGCATGCACCCTCTATGAAGACTAAAGAAAAAAGGCTGAGTGACAGATGTTGACTGAATGATGCGGGAACTGACAGAATGCAGCGCCAGCAGGCAGCTCTATAGTCAACTACTACTATTGCGACTTCCACCACCACTATTACAACAACAACTACTACTACCACCACCACCGCTACTGCTACAACTACTACTTCAACCACCACCATCTCCACCACCACCGTCAACACCACCACCACTACTACAACCACCACCAACACCACTACTACTACCACCACCAAAACCACCACCACTACAACAACTACTACTATAGCTGCCACCCCTCACCACCCACCACTATCGCTACTATTACTACGACGACCACCACCTACTACTCTTGCTACAACTAATACTACTACGCCACAAGCACCACCACCACTACTACTTCTAGTAATACTGCTACTGCTGCTGCTACTACTACTATTACTAGTGGTGGTGGTAGTAGTAGCAGTGGTGGTGGTGGTGGTGGTGATGATGGTGGTAATAGCAGTCGTAGTGGTTGTGGTGGTGGGTGGTGGTGGGGGGGGGGTTGTGTTAGCAGTATTAGTGGTGTTGGTGGTAGTGGCACTAGCAGTAGTAGTGGTGCTTGTACTGGTGGTGGTGTTGTTAGTAGTGGTGGTGGTAATGGTGCTGGTGGTTGTAGCAGTAGTAGTTGTATGGTGGTGATGGTAGTAATAGTAGTGATAGTAGTGGTGGTGATGGTGGCAGCGGTAGCAGTAATAGTTGTGGTGTTGGTGGTGTTTTGGTGGTAGTAGTTTGTAGTAGTGGTGTTGGTGGTGGTGGTAGCGTTAGTGGCGGTGGTGTTGGTTGTAGTTGTTGTGGTAATGTTGAAGGTAGTAGTAGTGGTGGTGGTAGTAGTTGTGGTGGTTTTGGTAGTGGTAGTAGTAATGGTGGTGCTTATAGTGGTATTGTGGTCGTGGTCGTGGTAGCAGTAGAAATATCTGTGGTTGTGTCTTTGTTCGTGGTGGTAATAGTATTAGTGGCAGTGGTGGTTGTACTACAGTAGTAGCAGTGATGGTTGTGGTTGTGTTGGTGGTTGTGTTTATCGTGGTGGTGGTAGTAGTAGTAAAGGTGATGGAGGTGCTGATGGTGGTTGTAGCTGTAGTGGTTGTGGAAGTGTCGTTGGCAGTGGTGGTGTTTGTGGTAGTAATAGTAATGTTAGTGGTGGTGCTCTCAGTCATGGTGGTGATAATAGTAGTGGTGGTGGTGGTGGTGGTCGTCGTAGCATTAGTAGTAGTGATGGTGGTGGTGGTGGTGTTTATGATGATGGTGGTGGTAGTAGTAGTAATGGTGGTGGTGCTGCTGATGTTGAAAAACTGTAGTGGTTGTGGTGGTGTCGTTGGTGGTGGCGCGCTAGTAGTAGTAGTGCTGCTGCTGCTGATGTTGGTGGTAGTTGAAGTGGTGGTGGTCGTGGTGGTGGTATTCGAAGTACCGGTGGTGGTGGTAATTGTAATGTTAGTAGCGGTGTTTTTGGTCGCGGTGGTAATAGTATTTAGTGGTAGTGATGGTTGTGGTCGTAGTAGATGCAGTAGTTGTGATGGTGGTGGTAATGTTGGTGTTTATGGTGATGGAGGTAGTGGTAGTAGTAGTAATGGTGGTGCTGTTGTAGTTGGTAGTGGTTGTGGTGGTGTCGTTGGTGGTGGTGGAGGGCACGGTGGTGTTGGTACTAGTAGTAGCGGTGTTGTGGTGATGGTGGTAGTAGTATTAGTACTGGTGGTGATGGTGGTGGTAGTGGTAGTAATGATGGTGGTGGTTGTGTTAGCAGTAGTAGCGCTGCTGCTGGTGGTAGTTGTAGTGGTGGTAATGGTTGTGGTGGTGGTGGTAGTAGGAGTGGTGTGGTGGCGGTAGTAGTAATAGTAGTGGTGGTAGTCGTCGTAATCTTAGTAGTGGAGGTGGTGGTAGTGGTGGTGGTAGTAATAGTACTGGTGGTGGTGGTGTTCGTAGTAGTGGTGGTGGTGGTCGCACTGTTGGTGGCAGTATTAGATGTAGTGTTGGAGGTGGTTGTGGTAGTAGTGGTGGTGGTGGTGGTATTAGTAGTGCTGGTGGTGGTGATGGTGGTAGTAGTAGTAGTAGTAGTGGTGGTGGTGGTGCCGATGGTGGTGCCGGTGCTGGTGGTGGTTGTGGTGGTGGTAGCAGTAGTAGCAGCAGTGATAATGGTAGTGGCAGTGGTGGTGGTGGTTGCGTATTCATAGTTGTGTAGTAATATTGGTGGTGGTTGTGGTGGTGGTTGCGGTATTCGTAGTTGTAGTAATACTGGTGGTGGTGGTTGCGGTATTCGTAGTTGTAGTAATACTGGTGGTGGTGGTGGTGGTGGTAGCGTTATTCGTAGTTGTAGTGATACTGGTGGTGGTTGTGTTGGTGGTAGTGATAGTAGTATTCGTAGATGTAGTAATATTGGCGGTGGGTTGTGGTGGTGGTAGTGATAGTGGTATTGGGTGCTGGTTGTGATAGTGATAGTGTAAGTAGTGGTGGTGATGATGATGGCGATAGTTGAAGTAGTCGTGGCAGTGGTTGTGGTGGTAGTTGTGGTGGTGGTGGTGAAGGTGATAGTAGTAGTAGGGGTGGTGGTTGTGGTAGTAGTGGTGGTTCTGGTGGTGGTGGTAGTAGTGGCGGTAGTGTTGTTGGTGGTAGTAGTAGTGGTGGTGGTGGTGGTGGTGGTGGTGGTGAACGAATAAAAACGTCCCAACGACGACTGACGAAATAAACGAATGAACGAAGTTA
>JADBJO010009868.1:37500-47356 GCA_016801955.1 Conus betulinus
AGACGTTGCCAGAGTCTAAGGATACTTTCTTTGTCTCTGAATTCAAGACAAACTGACTTGGAATAAAACCATTACCTCATTCTGAGTTGAACCTATTTGATATACCGGATTGCCAACAGCTGTTTCAATACCTCTACTACCCGCAGGCTGTACTTGTTATTGATATTTTAGTTTTGATCAGACGAGGCTGGTGACTGTGGTAACGGAGGTTTATTGTTGTGCTGTGGTGCATGTTGACCCCACTGTTAAGCACCCAATCACTGTCAACAATTTGGACCTCCTCCTTGCTGTCATTATCAAATTCTCAGTATGAAACTGTCAGTATAATTACTAGTCAAGTGAGTATCCAAAACTTTAGCTTGTAAATGTTCTTAAGTTTTTGTTGTATTATGTTTGATGTTGTAGCAATGATGTCAAGAAAAAAAAAATCGTCTTTTCTTTCACGAATGTACAAGCCCATTTCATTCCATGTACATGTTTAACGTATCTATATCCGGTTGATAAACATTTTGTGCATTACTTATATTTCCCTCATCTTCTTACATCTGCATTTGTCTGGTGGACATATGGTCTGAATACTATACCGTATGCATGTCTTTTGATGGTACCTTAGGTAAGTCATAAGTAGGAGTCGCACCCACAACGGAAGCAATAATGACACACATGGACACGGGTATTCTGAAAATATGACTAGACTCGTACACATTCAGATTCTCCAGATTAAAAAAAAAACATAGCTGATACTAAACTTTGCTTATTGTACTAAGTTTCACATTTTACAGCAGTTTTTTAAAGTTGTTTGTTAGTGCAAGCTTTTAATGATAATTATACGACAATTATTTTTTTGTAACACAATGAAAAACATGGTCAAAGCAAACTTTACAATCTTCACAGTCAGTGTCATAAAACATTGAAGCATCAATGCAGAAGAAAACAGGAAACACCAGAGAAAAACCAGGGAATAAGGGGGGGGGGGGGGGGGGGGGGGGGGGGGGGGGGGGGGGGGGGGGGGGGAGCGGGTGAGAACGACTAACACCAAGATAAACAGTGTTCCCAGTATTGTGCGAAAAAAAAATTAAAAGAAAAATATTAAGACATGTCTGGCAAAGGTCATTTAAAGGAGTACAACTCGTCAAAACAACACAACGACATTTCAATCGAACAGTTACATAAACATGCCCCTCCCCCCCCCCACCCCCCTCCCCCTCTTAACTTCTCAACACCCCTCCAATCTTTTTACTGATCTGTCGCTCTTCCAAAAACACACACCAATTTACGTAGCTGCACGAAAATCCTGCACCCCCCCCCCCCACACACACACGTGCGCACACACACACACACACATACACAAACTCTCGCGCGCGTGCGCGCGCGCGCACACACACACACGCAAAACACAAACAACACATACACACAGCGCATGCGCATACACAAGCACACACACACGCACGCACGCGCACGAATACACACACAAGCGCGCACTCGTAGAGGCGCACCAATGCGCACCATATACGCACGCGTGCGCGCGCCGAGAATTCATACATATACAACCCAGCGCGCGAGCACGCACACCATATACACATTCAGACCATGCGCACGTGCACACACACACACACACACACACACACACACACACACACACATTGATATTATTTTATTCTTTTTGTGAGGGCAGGATGTAAAAAAAAAGCTGTAAACCTTATTCTTTAATCCTCAATAAAGATAATTTTGACTTGACTTCACACACACACACACACACACACACACACACACACACACACACACACACCACACACACACACACATTGATATTATTTTATTCTTTTTTGTGAGGACAGGATGTAAAAAAAGCTGTAAACCTTATTCTTTAATCCTCAATAATTTTGACTTGACTTCACACACACACACACACACACACACACACACACACACACACACACACACACACACACACACACACACACACAACGTGCCCTGGCTGGAAGCCAGTACAGAGTGCTAAGCAGTTCACTGGCACTTCACCGCTTGCTCTTGGCTCTGATCTCGCTGCATGATTTTCAACTGACTGGACTTCATGCAGCCAAATTAAAAAAAAAAAAAAAAAATCGCTAAACTATTTCTTGTTTTCCAGCTTATTATCTCATATGCAGCAAAACCTTTTTTCAACCTGCCTCATGTACTAGGACCACATTTTTTCAGAGGCTTTTTTAAAAATCATCTTATGGCATTTTTGAATAGCAAACAGAATTCTAACAACTTTTTTATGTGAGAAAAAAAAAACTTATATGTAGTAGAAGAATTTGGTCTTCGATAAACAGATATCTCATCTCATCTTTCTCTCTCCGGTTTTTGATATCAGAAGCAAGGCTTAACGATAAACTGTTCTACAAGAATGTCTTACTAACGCCTGTGCTTTGTCAAGAGATCTTACGACAACAACGCTTCTCGTTTTGATAAGATACAATGAGAGTTTACAATAATTCTTAATTTCTTTTATCTATCCACACATTGTGTACATTTTTGGGTTCAGATATTTCAGAATGACGAAAATCACAAAATAATACAATTTAGGCTTTACCAAGAGCTCTGCTGTTATGATCCAACGTAACAATGATGAATGACGTAAGGGAGAACGTGAAACTGATGAATGACGTAAGGGAGAACGTGAAACTGATGAATGACGTAAGGGAGAACGTGAAACTGATGAATGACGTAAGGGAGAACGTGAAACTGATGAATGACGTAAGGGAGAACGTGAAACTGATGAATGACGTAAGGGAGAACGTGAAACTGATGAATGACGTAAGGGAGAACGTGAAACTGATGAATGACGTAAGGGAGAACGTGAAACTGATGAATGACGTAAGGGAGAACGTGAAACTGATGAATGACGTAAGGGAGAACGTGAAACTGATGAATGACGTAAGGCAGAACGTGAAACTGATGAATGACATAAGGGGAGAACGTGAAGAATAGAGAAGAAGGTATGAAAGGGGAAGAAGTGAATGATGAATAATAGACTAGTATAGATGAGAGGTGGGATGACATAACATATAATATCCATGAAGGACGACATAAAACTAAGGTAATGTCAGAATACTTCAAAAAAAAAGGAAGAAACAGATGAAGTGATGGCGAGGATGATGAATGATGGACGCAGCGCGAGAGAGAAAAAAACCGCGAAATGGACGAAACGAACACAGAAGAACGTGAAAAGAATGAAGAATGGACGGGGGGAAGAACGTGATAGAAATTTCAGTGATGGACAGGACCAGAAGCAGCGAATGAACAGACGGGATTAGCAGAGTGAGAAGACTTTCACGAAAGGAACGATTCATGAACAAGGATAGGAGAGACATAAATAGAACGAAGGAAAGCTGTAAGGAGTATATCCAACAGGACACATCGAGAACAGAAACCGTCAAGATCATAACTGGCTGATAAGAAGGAAAATAGTGCGCGACCGACTGGACTTGAGAAAACAACGTGTGACTGATGAAAGAGAGACAACCGGGGATGAAAAGGGATGAATAAAGGGCAGAGAAAAAAAATGGTGTGAATAAAGGACAAAGAGAGAAAAAAGAATAGTGAGAGGTAGGAGAAAAGGAGAACCTGAAATGATGAAAGAGAGAAGAACGTGAACATGAAAAGAAATGGGAGACGATCGGTGAGGGTGATGAGGGAGGGTAGTTCGGATGAGAAGGCAGGGAAACTTGAGGATGGCGCATAACGGCGCCGATCGGAAGAAATTATCCAAAGAATGATCCAAAGAATAATCGGAAGGCACAACGCCAAAACTGATGGAATGATGAACGAGAGGACAACATGAGATGAACAAAGATCGAGATGACTGCAGCGTCAGAATCACGAATGAGGGGTGGACTGAACAGAGAAAGCGATATCTGTGAACGTGAGGTGAGAAGAAGCGAGAATGATAAACAATGCATGAAAAAAGCGACGGACAGAACTGTGGATGGGAAAAAATAACGTGAGAGCGTGTGATAGAAGGAAAAGAAGAGAGAAATGTGAGAGACCGACGGATTGATGAACACTGGACAGCGTTGGAACGATGCAGTGTGGGCCGGAATAAAACAAAGGAACCAAGGGAATGATAAGTGATTGCAAACAAAAGACAGACAGAGAGAGAGGAGAGAGAGAGAGAGAGAGCAGAGAGAGAGAGAGAGAGGAGAGAGAGAGGGAGAGAGAGAGAGAGTAAGAATGATGAATGGGAAACTGAATGAGACAAGGCATACAAGAGGGAAGAACGTTGGAATCATGGAGCACAACAAAACTGGGCATCATCAGAGTAATCCAATGATGAATCAAGTGAGAAGGGAACGAGAGAAGAAAACAAACACTGGACGCGATCAGAAAAGAAGAACGAGAGAATGACGGATGAACAGACGAAATTAGAGAAGAGAAAGTGGGACTGGTGGCAAAGAAACCTCATTAACATAAATGTGGGTAACAAACTCATTCTTGGATAATTGATTTTCTAACACATGATGCCACACTCACACTTCTCCATCATGCTTTTTCACACCTCGAAAAACCTGCCTCCTTTGTACGCATTCTCTTTATTGATTTCTCATCAGCATTCAACACCATACAACCACATCTGATGGCAAAGAAACTCATTAACATAAATGTGGGTAACAAGCTCATTCTTTGGATATTGATTTTCTAACACAGAGGACAGTCTGTTCGATATCAAAGTGTTGTTTCGTCTTCCAGAGTCATTTCAACTGGCGCGCCCCAGGGTACTGTTTTTATCACCAGTGCTTTTTACTCTGTACACAAGATTGTTCAGGAAGTGATTCAACTTTGTACATTAAATATTCAGATGACTCAGCACTTGTGGATCTTTCCAACTCTGATTCTGTTTACTTCAAGGAGGTTCAAAGATTTGTTGACTGGTGCGATCATAACTATCTTGATCTGAATGTAACAAAAACGAAAGAAATGTTGATTGATTTTAGAAAGAATCCAAAAGCTGTACCACCGCTTTTTATCAAAGGTGCTGAAGTAGAACGTGTTGAATCATACAAATATTAGGAACTTTTATAGATAATAAGCTGAATTTTAAATCCCATGTTGAGTATGTCCACAAAAAAATGTCAAACCAGATTATTATTGTGTCTTCGCAAGCTGCGATCATTTCATGTGAATACTGACATTCTTCGGACATTTTATTCATGCTTCTTGGAATCTGTTTTAACTTTCTCATTTATGTGTTGGTATGGTGGGTTGACTGTGAAGAGTAGAAATGTGCTTGAGAAAGTGGTGAACGTGGGAGGAAAAATCGTTGGTGAGAACACAAAAAGTCTGAGTGAGCTGTACAGGTGCCGTGTTTGTTTGTAAAGCGAAGAAGATTGCGTGTGACCAGACCCACGTTCTTGCAAATCAGTATGACCTTCTTCAGTCAGGACGAAGATATCGATCGGTTAAATGCAGAAGTGTCAGATTTAAACAAAGTTTTATTCCCCTGTCCATTGATTTTATGAACCGAGGAGATGTTTAATTGAATCCAAATTCCTTTATATGAATGTATGTCATATGTGAGAAAATGGGTAATGTGAAAAATTATTGTTTATTTGCTGTGAATGTGTGCGACCTGGACGGAGGGAAATGTGAAAATGATGAATGCCGGACGGAGGGAAATGTGAAAATGATGACTGCCGGACGGAGGGAAATGTGAAAATGATGAATGCCGGACGGAGGGAAATATGAAAATGATGAATGCCGGACGGAGGAAATATGAAAATGATGAATGCTGGACGGAGGGAAATATGAAAATGATGAATGCTGGACTTGCGGAAAAGTTGTGAATGATGAATGTCGGACAGGCAAAACGTCAGAACAACGCATTTTGGATAGTGGGAAACGTGAAAGTGACGAACGCCGGACTGGCAAAACAGAGAACAATGAATGTTTGACCAGAGGAAAGGTGACAACAATGAAGGTTTGAACAGAGGAAAGGTGAGAACAATGAAGGTTTGACCAGAGGAAAAGTGACAACAATGAAGGTTTGACCAGAGGAAAGGTGACAACAATGAAGGTTTGACCAGAGGAAAGGTGACAACAATGAAGGTTTGACCAGAGGAAAGGTGACAACAATGAGGTTTGACCAGAGGAAAGGTGACAACAATGAAGGTTTGACCAGAGGAAAGGTGACAACAATGAAGGTTTGACCAGAGGAAAGGTGACAACAATGAAGGTTTGACCAGAGGGAAGGTGACAACAATGAAGGTTTGACCAGAGGGAAGGTGACAACAATGAAGGTTTGACCAGAAGGAGGTGACAACAATGAAGGTTTGACCAGAGGAAAGGTGACACAATGAGGTTTGACCAGAGGAAAGGTGACAACAATGAAGGTTTGACGGGGGGTGGGGGGGGGGGGGGGGGGGGGGACAATGAATAATGCAGTCTGCTGAGGACAACGTAAGAATGATGAAATTGGACAAGAGGAAAAGGTGAGAAGGATGAATGATGGGGTAGGCTTAAAACATGCGAATGGTGAATGCTGGATAGCAGTTGCGTGCGTGCGTGCGTGTATGTGCGTGTGTGCGTGTGTGTGAGTGAGAAGGGGAAGAAGTGGGAGACTGAAGAATATGGGACTGGGGGGGGGGGGGGGGGCGTGAGAATGATTCGATACTTGTTTGAGAGAGGGAAATGTGAGAACAATAAATGTTGAACTGGGAGGAAACGTGAAAATGAAGAATGCCGGACATAGGAGAATGGCACAATTAAAAAAAATGGGGAGGACTTGAGGGGGGGTAGGGAGGGGGTAAGACGCGAGAATGGTGAATGCTGGCCCGGAGGGGACTGTGAGAATGGTGAATGCTGCCTGGAGGGAGACAGAACGCAGGGAAGATGAATAATAGATGGAAGGGTGGTGCGACGCTGATGAACGAAAGACGGATGAGGAAAGCGAAGGAAAGTGAGAATGATGGTCTTTAAGACAACAGGATAGAGACAGAGTCATCGTGGACACAATCAGCACAGAGCGAGACGGAATGAAAGATGGGAACGCGTTATCGATGAATGGTTGACACAACGAGACGAAGAAAACATAAAAATGCTGAGTGTAGGCCGAGGGCACAACATGATCATTGTAATGAAGAACAAATGAGAAGCGAACGTGAGGAATGATACTGAGAGAGACAGAACGGTAAAATGGGGGAAAGTCTGAAGGGTAAATGATGGACGAGGTGAAAGAAAAAGAGAACAAAAATCAATGGATGCGATGAGAAGAAAACGTGAGACTGATGAACGATGCTCTGGAGGAGGAAAGGAGTTTGGATAAATAATGATGGATGGAAGAAGAACATGAGAATGGTAAAGCAAGGGCAGGATAGGAAGAGACCTGGATGGGGTTGAATATGGCACGTCCATCCCATTGCTCAATATGGCACGTCCACCCCCTCATTCATATGGCACGTCCATCCCATGCTCCAATATGGCACGTCCATCCCACTGCTCAATATTGGCACGTCCCCCCATTGTTCAATATGGCACGTCCATCCCACTGCTCAATATGGCACGTCCATCCCACTGCTCAATATGGCACGTCCACCCATTGTTCAATATGGCACGTCCACCCCATTGTTCAATATGGCACGTCCACCCCATTGTTCAAATATGACACGTCCACCAACTGCTCAATATGGCACGTCCCATCCCATGCTCAATATGGCACGTCCACCCCACTGCTCAATATGGCACGTCCACCCCACTGCTCAATATGGCACGTCCCCCCACTGCTCAATATGGCACGTCCATCCCATTGTTCAATATGGCACGTCCACCCCATTGTTCAATATGGCACGTCCACCCCACTGCTCAATATGGCACGTCCATCCCATTTTTCAATATGGCACGTCCACACCCATTGTTCAATATGGCACGTCCACCCCACTGCTCAATATGGCACGTCCACCCCACTGCTCAATATGGCACGTCCATCCCATTGTTCAATATGGCACGTCCACCCCACTGTTCAATATGGGCACGTCCACCCCCATTGTTCAATATGGCACGTCCACCCCACTGCTCAATATGGCACGTCCATCCATTGTTCAATATGGCACGTCCACCCCATTGTTTTCAATATGGCACGTCCACGCCCACTGCTCAATATGGCACGTCCACCCCACTGCTCAATATGGCACGTCCACCCCACTGCTCAATATGGCACGTCCACCCCGCTGTTCAATATGGCACGTCCACCCACTGCTCAATATGGCATGTCCCACCTCACTGTTCAATACCGCCGAAAGAAAGGTAAAGGGGGTTAGCCATGGTAATGACTGTGTCATGAGGTCCGTAGCAATTCACAGTGACAGATCGGCAGTAATGTAAATGGAACTGTTTGCAGCAGAGAAGAATATGGGAGGGGGGGGATGGGAGGGGGATGCGGACTTTAAAGGCTGGATGTGTAGCTGGAAAAGACCAAACATGACAAGAGAGAAGGGGGGTGTGGAAACATGAATAATGTGCACAGTTAGTAGACATGAGCGGTTCATGACAAGAGCTAAAGAATTTAAAGGGGAGAGAATCTAAAGGGCCTCAAGTTCAAATCCATGAAAATATCAAAGAAGACAACCGCAGTGAAAAGCGAGAAACTGCCACTGGCGGAGATGGACACTGGAGGTGAAGCGCCTGATGCTGTCAGCATGTCCACACCATGTTTATACCATCAAGTTAAGGGGTTCTGAAGGACATCATGGAGTGTCCTTGAACAGTGGGAGTGGACTAAAAACTGCATCCGGAAGGTACAAATATCTGTTTGCGCGAAGAATGCAATGATGAAGCAAAGGAGAGGAAGTAAAAAAAAGTTTGTAATGAGCATCGGAAAACCCTATGTGATTGGAAATAGGCAAGGTGGATGTTCATAAAGAGTTGTGAGCGGTATCTATTTAAATTGATATGACACTGAGGGATCAGAACGTTAAAAACATGTCAGGGCTGTAAGCATCTATAAAACAAGAACTTTAATATCGAGTCGCCAGACTGAGACTTGAAACACTCATGGATCAAAATTCATTTGAAAAAAAATGTCAAGATTTCTTTTAATCAACATAATTAAGCATAAGTTGCTTCAGGAGCTCCACCCTCACCCTTCCCCATCAATAGCCAAAACCCAACTCCATTAAATAGTAAGGCTCAGTGGCTTGAGGGTGCAGACCCTTTGTGGGGGGGGGGGGGGAAAGGGGGGGGGGCTTGAGGCACCCAGACCTTGTGACATGAGTTCACATACGTCTAGGGGCTTCAAGTATGGTATTTTGATGGTAATTAAGTTCTGATGTTGCATAGACACCTCCTACAATCACGCCCTTCCCCCCCACCTCTACCATGTTCGAACCAGCCTACCTGCTGCGGGTATCCTGTCTGCCCTAGGACTTCAGTGAGTGTCGATACGCTTTTATCCCTGATATGAACCTCACACTGACACTGGCTGCATGCGTATCACTTTCTCTGCTCGAATTGTACACCGAAACATCTTTCATACTATTTGACGGATGTCGCAAGAAATGCTCGGCAACGAATATCTGTTTGAAGCACGTACCAGCTGTAATCACAAAAAAATCGCAGCAACGACAAACTGTTGAATACGTACGACGGTATCACAAGCAAAGCGTTTGCACGGAACAGCAACAAAGTAACATTGAGCCGCACCCTGGCTGCACCCCGAATGAACGAACAACAAGAAGCCTGGAGAAACTCGGTAAACAAGGTCTTGCCGCAACCATAGAGCAGAGAACTTGGTCACTGTTCAGAAGAAAGAGAAAAGCGCACGGTCTTGACTCTCTCCAGACAGCAGGGTGCACCAGGGGCACTTATATGAACGGTCTTG
>JADBJO010009868.1:61098-68598 GCA_016801955.1 Conus betulinus
AAAATTTTGTCAACAGTGGGGGCTTAGCACTTACAATTCAAATGCGTACACAAGCGTGTGCACACACACACACACGCGCGCGCGCGCACACGCACACGTACGCACCCACGCACGCACACACACACACACACACACACACACACACACACACACACGCACACACACACACACACACCATGTCCAATAGTCAGAAAAGACGTAAACTAAATAAAAAGGGTGATGGGTAAGGGTCAGAACGCTTCTTGGACGAAACATTTGAGGAAAACTGTCAAACTTGCGGCCAGGTCTGCTTGGCGACCAGAGAAAGGGAGCTGGTTACAGGTAGAGCGCCCTCTAGTGTGAAAGGAAAACGTTGGCCGTTGGATCTAGGCTGAAAAGAAGAAAGTCTGTACACGTGGATGCCCGAAAGAAGAACGGTGGCGCATGGTTGGGGCCTGAAAAGAAGGGAGTCTGTAGATGTGGATGTCAGCAGCACAACGAAGATGAAGAGGCGTGGACAGACTGAGGGGTTCAGAGTGGCACGCTGGAGCCTGGCCTCCAGGGGACTTCAACCACAAAAAGAGAGAGAGACTGGACTGTATCTTTTGTTCAACGTGCGACCGGCGAAAGAGGGTAAAAGAGACAGGTGCACCACACAGCATGGCAAGAGTTTCAAGAACATGCCGTGCAGCCCTGGTGTGGATGTTATGGAGGCCAGATCCTCAGGACTAGAAACGGTTTCCCGTTATTCACTGTACATCGGACAAAGGAGCGCAGGAAAGTAGAGATGGCTTCTTCATGAAGACATGAACGGAAGGAACCGATTCCTCTGCGCTCGACGTGGCTCATGCAAGAGAAGAGACGATCTCATTTTTTGTCTTGTCTTGTTTACATGCTGAAAGAGAGAGCAGATCAACGAAAGACAGAAAGATAGATGAACAAAACGAAAGAAAGAAAGGGAAAAGCAGAGGAGACAGTTGTAAACCCGACGCTGGAGACAGGCAGGAAAAGGGTTATGGCCGTCATCACTCTCCCCCAAGGCGTGGCTATGTCATGCAACAAGGAGCTAACAAGACGATCGTTTCACGTCAGTGTCCGTGTAGTCCATCATCACCGCTAAGTGGGAGAACTATGTGCATTCTATACGTCTTTCATCGTCCCATGCTTTATCGCAAATAATTCAGTATCGTCAAATGAGAGGAGAAGAACATCTCTTTTGCGTAACAGTTACATTTTTTTTTTTTTGCCAAATGGGCAGCTAGGAGCGTGGGGAGGATATATGTAAACCAAGGAGTGGGAGAAGAAAACATTCTACTTCGAGGGAAGGCAAAAAAGATATAACTTCTATAGGAAAAAAAAGCTGAGCGAGCGTGAAATCTGCACGAGGGTGATCGCAGATCGGCAGCGGTGAGAAATAAAGAAGAAGCCCCGCTTTCCATCCCCTACTGCCCCCAGCTCACTGCCAAAAGGAATCTTAAAGGAATGTTAGCGAACGCGCCAAAAAAAAAAAAAATAAAAAAAAAAAATAAATCGTGGACAACGAATCACAAGACACAAAACACGACGCGTTCCGACCTCTTATGTCTTCTTCAGACAAGATACAAAACAATTATTGCAACGAAAATGAACAAGCAATCACTTATCTTCAATCACTTCAGCGCAAGATAGACGTTGAATCAAAAAGAGTTTTCACATTAACAGTATTTCTTTATTTCCGTATGCAATGACTGTCAGGCCTTACGATGATCCCATTCGATTAATTACATCAACCGATAAAGAAAAAAAAAAAGCACAAAGGTTAGGAAATTTGAAAAGCCGACTGGAAGAAAATAACTAAAGCTGCTGTCCAAACCACCCAAAGCAAAAGACGAGAGAGGAAGCAATGTCAGCCCATGATGAAATTCACGTGTACCTATGGCAAGGTCCAATGGCTGACGCGCTCAGCGTGGCTTAGTGTCCGAAGATGCTAATCGTTGGCTGACGCGCTCAACGTGGCTCAGTTTTATATGTCCTAAGATGCTAATCGTTGGGCTGACGCGCTCAGCGTGGCTCAGTTTTATATGTCCTAAGATGCTAATCGTTGGCTGACGCGCTCAGCGTGGCTCAGTTTTATATGTCCTAAGATGCTAATCGTCCAGCTTGTACAGAACGTATAAGTTTTACACGGCTATATGTACATATGCTCCTGCCTCCAGCCCTACACACCTCCCCCCCCCCCCCTCCCTGTGTGTGTGTGTGTGTGTGTGTGTGTGTGTGTGTGTGTGTGTGTGTGTGTTGTGTGCGTGTGTGTGTGTACGTGCGTGTGTGTGCGTGCGTGTGTGGGTGTGTGTATGTGCGTGTGTGTGTATGTGCGTGTGTGTGTATGTGCGTGTGTGTGTGTGTGCGTGTGTGTGTGTGTGTGTGTGTGTGTGGTGTGTGTGTGTGTGTGTGTGTGTACGTGCGTGTGTGTGCGTGCGTGTGTGTGTGTGTATGTGCGTGTGTGTGTGTATGTGCGTGCGTGTATGTGTGTGTGTGTGTGTGTGTGTGGTGTGTGTGTGTGTGTGTGTGTGTGTGTGTGTGTGTGTGTGTGTGTGGACAGAACTTTCTGCCCTCTGCATGGTGACGGCGTTGAAATTACACCAGGTGTCTGCTGGACTACAACAGAATGACAGTGACTGAATCAGCATTACATACAGCTGATCGGGTGTTGCTGTTGCTGTTTTTTTCCGCTTTTTTTAAAAATCAAGGTATTCCAGGGTTCTAAGGTGACGGGCAGACAGATGCTGCCACAGAGAGGACATGTCACTGGTGCCAGGTGTGCAAAAGTATTTTACACCTAACGGCTAAAGTAATGTAATGCCAGGCGTGCGCCAGGAACCCTACATTTAACGGCCAAATTAACACAGCGTTAGGCGGAAATGGGATACCCCACACTATACGGCAAAAAGGGCAGTGTCAGGCGTGCACCGGGTATCCTACACCTTGCAGCAAAAGTAACATAATGCCAAGTGCGCACGGATATCCTACACACCACGGATTAAGTGACGTTGCAGGGAGTGCACGGATATCCCACGTCTTACGGCGGAAGTATCAAGGATGCCGGCTTACACACTACAGGAGAAACAAAAAAAACAGTACTTGGGTGTCCATGGATAGTCTACCTGTTACATAGGGTGCCGGTGTGGACAGGTAGCCTACACCTCACGGAGAAAGTAACACGGTACTACATGTGAACGGATCACCTACACCGAAAAGAACATGGTGCCAGATATGAACGGATATCCTACACCGAGAATAACGTGGTGCCAGATATGAACGGATATCCTACACCGAGAATAACGTGGTGCCAGATATGAAAAGGATATCAGAACTCCAAAACAACAAGATGCCAGACATGAAAGGATATCCTACACCGAAAACAACAAGCTGCGAGTTATGAACGGATATCCTAGACTCAAAATAAGACGGTGCGAGACATCAACAAATATCATACAGCGGATACAACATGGTGCCTACACGGATAGCCCACACCGAAAATACATGACGTCTGGTTGACACAGCAGCGATGTACCGCATTCGCAGTTTGAAGTTCCGACCAACGCGAAAACTGTTTTGTTTCCGTTGCCCATTCTAATGCGCTGCCGCTCCTGCCTTCCCGCGCTCAACCTTCCCCCCCCCCCCCCACACACACACGCAGTCTGAAATGGTGATTCTTATCTGTCACACAAGTTACGGGGCTAGGGAATATCACGTCTGAAAGTACCTATCCAAACACTATATAAGATAAGCAGCCCTAATATTGCTAAAGTACTTTTCTCAACAACCAATTAATAAAAAAAAAACAGTAGAGAGGCCTGAATTAGCCAGCGCAACTATCCAAACAGGACTAGCGTGCACAATGGACACCCTGATATCGCCAACCGCAAGGGAGATAAATGCTTACATCGTGAGGAGGGCAGTCAGATACATCAAGATGAAAGAAAGAAGATGGATAAAGACATCATGTGAAAGGAGAGACAGAAGAAGCCATGGGAAGAAAAGAAAGATCAGCGAGGAAACCAGAAACAGAAAAACGGACCATGAAAACCATAACAAAAGGAAAGATGGGTGTGGCCATCATGAGTATGGAAAGATAGATGATGACATCATGAGAAAGGAAAGAAAACAGAAAGCTTCACCCGAATGGGCCTCTCAGAGAGAACGTAACACTGCTCCACTGCCTAACTGATCGATGGATTTTTTTTTTAAATTTAGCTATTTGTTATCTATAAATCTAAACGATATCTTGATATGATTGATGAATAGTTTTCCTTAAACCAAGCAAAAAATCGATTACTAATCTCGCACTGAAATCGGCAAAGAGCATTCCGAGGAATCGCTGTCCACAAGCACATGTGTGCGTGCACCTCCCCCCCCCCCCCCCCCCCCATCCCATACATACAAACACACACACACACCACGCACAAATACACAATACACGTAACAAACACAACTGGACGCAACACAGCGCAGTGCAACATATAAAACACACGCATATGAACATCCGCGCGCGTGCAACCCTCCCGCGTGCCCGTACACACACACACACACACACACACACACACACCCACACCACACACACACGCACACATACACAAACACATACATACACACACGATTACCCCCCTCCCCCACCCCCACCCCGACCCCGCACTAGCACACACATCATATACACACAAAGACAAACGTGCACACACACACACACACACAACACACACACACACACACACACACACACACACACATGCCGGTATGTGCTCGCGCGTGTGCGCGCGCTCTCCTGTCTATCTTATATTAGTTTATGTGGACAGACGGAAATTAAAGCACTAATGACAAAACTGTAGTACACACACACACACACACACACACACACACACACACACACACACACGCACGCACGCACGCACGCACGCACACAGTCTGTCTGATCTATCTTAGTACAGACATGCTAAATTCTAAAAACAACGATAACAATAAGAATAACACCCCCCCCCCCCCCCCCCCCCCCCCACAACCACACACACACGCACGCACACACACACGCACACACACACACACACATGCACGAGGACACACACGCGCGCGCGCGCGCGCGCGCGCGCGCGCGCACACCACACACACACACACACACACACACACAAAGTAACCTACCCTCTGGGGTACTTGTCCATCACTGTCAACACAGGCGTGAGCCGACGACACCAAGGGCTATTCACACTGACCCTGGTGTTGCAAGCTTACCCTTCAAAAACACACGAATGTGCATGCACACAACGCCCAACAACAATGTCGCCACAATTTAAAAAAAAAAAAAAAAAAAAAAAAAGAAGACCGCTGACTATGAACTTGTTCGTTATCGGAGTCGACCTAGTTGTGGTTCTTCTCCTCCATGTTGCTTCTACCCGGATGTGTCCATAACAGAAGTGTGCGCATGCTCTTACATCGGCGGGAGGAGGGGTGGGGTGGGGGTGGGGGGGGGGGGGATTCAACTGGGCCACGCGCAGCATGAACAATGCCGCGATTTGCATGGAAGAATAATTCTGAGCGTCGCTCACCAACTAGTTGACAAACATCCGTTTTCAAATGCACGGGTTTGTTCTTGAAAACTAAGCGCAAGGATGTGTGTGTGTGTGTGTGTGTGTGTGTGTTAGAGAGAGAGAGAGAGAAGGAGAGAGAGAGAGAGAGAGAGAGAGAGAGAGAGAGAGAAGGGAGGGGGAGAGCCCATGCTCATGCCTCTGTGCGTGTGTATGTGTGTGTGTATGCGTGCGCGCGCGTGTGTGTGTGTGTGTGTGTGCTACGTGCGTGCGGCGCGTGTATGTGTGTGTGCATGTGTCTGTGTGTTTGAGAGAAAGAGAGAGAGGGGGGGAGGGAGCGATGTGCGTGAATGTGTGTGTGTGTGTGGTGTGTGTGTGTGTGTGTGTGTGTGTGTGGTGTGTGTGTGGTGTGTGAGAGAGAGTAAGAGAGAGAGAGTGTGTGTGTGTGCGTGTCCGCACGCATGCATGCGCGTGTAAATAAGAGAGAGAGAGGAGAGAGAGACTGCTCTGTGTGTGTGTGTGTGTGTGTGTGTGTGTGTGTGTGTGTGTGTGTGTATGTGTGTGGGTGGGTGGGTGTGTTTGGGTGTGTTTGGGTGTGTGTTTTGCGCGTGCGCACGTGTGTGTGTGTGTGTGTGTGTGTGTGTGTGTGTGTGTGTGTGTGTGTGTGTGGTGTGTGTGTGTGTGTGTGTGTTGAGTGTGTGTGTGTTGTTGTTGTCTTCTAGACGAAGGTAAGGATTTGGAGAGGGGGAGCATGAGGAGGAGGTGTGTGGGTGGGTTAACTTGCAATCAAATACAACCAAAAAAAAAAAAAAAAAAAAAAAAAAAAAAAAAAAAAAAAAAAGAAAGAAAGCATCTTTACAGTCTTTACAATACAATGAAAAAAAAAAGGTATGGAAAAGCCCACTTTAAATAACTATTTGAATCATAACACAAACTATAAACAAATGTCCCATAGTACTGCGTAGTAAACACTTCGCAAAATCAAACAACAAACTAAAGTTCTCAAGGATGCTGTCAAGAGAACTTTCAGAAATAGCCGGTAAAATAGGTCTTAATCTCTGGCATTCCAGAAGAATATGTTGGTTTGGAAATTTGTTCACCGCACAGACATTTACATTCTTGCTGAATTTTGTTTTGAAGGCATTAAGCTTTATCCTATAAGACAGCGAAGTAATGTGCCTACATTTGAAACTGTTGCTATAATTCACAGCTATTTTGTTTGTTAAACCAACCGAATTCAGTAAGAGACCGGAGAATTTCTCCTTCCTATGGAGAGTTTTGAAACTTTGTTCCACGATGCTTGCTCCAGCAAATGATACCCTTCTGTAACAGATAAAGGAATGTTTATTTCTATAGATTCCCTGTCTTGCCTTGCACCTTTTTTTTGCGGCTCTATCAGCACAATCGTTTGAATATAATCCAACATGTGAAGGAACCCAACAAAAGGTGATACTGGTTCCCTTTAAACTTAAAATGTTAATCATTTGATTAATTTCTATGATAATTTTGGATTTTTTTCTTGTAATCAAATGAACGTAAAGCATACAGTACGGACTTAGAATCGACGCAGAATAAATTTGAAAAATGTTCAACGAAGATCAACTATGTAATTAAGAGCCATAAGTATAGCAACGAGTTCGGCGGTAAATATTGATCGATTTTTACCAATGAAGTATGACTTTTCTTTTTTTAAAGCTGGTATATAACAAAACCTGAACCAGCACGATGATCATCTAAGAGTGAGCCATCTGTGTATACCTTTAAATGATTTGGGTATTTATTTTCTAGGTAAAATCGGACTTCACTTTGCATAATATTTGGGTTCTCATTCTTCTTCACATCAGTGTAATTGATATCAAAGTGTGGTTTATTCATCTCCCAGTTAGGGTAAGGAGAAACTACTTGCTGTGCATCAATACACTGTGGATTTATTTCCGACTCTTTAAGTAAGTCTGATACATATGAGCCA
>JADBJO010009868.1:73598-78738 GCA_016801955.1 Conus betulinus
CGCACGCCGCACGCCATCTCCATGCATGCACACGTCACGCACGACGGGGGGTCACCCCTGAGGCATGCAAGCGCACGCACGCAACAAGCCGGATGCCGCTCCTAAGCAATTTAAATTTCTTTTTGTTTTAACGAAAAAAAAAAGAAAAGAAAAAAGAAGGACAAGCGAAAGAAAGAAAATGAGTGGAATAGAGCATAGGAACAACGCGACCAAGTCATTAACTTCGCAATGCTGCAGCTGTCATTTAATGTCTGCTCATGAATCAGTGTGTTCATTGCGAACTTTCACACACTGGGCGACTAGACATAATGGGTTCTGTCCTTGGGGTCAGAAACGCTGAATTTAACTGGTCTCGTAAAAGGTTGTACACCGCAACCCCACGGTAAGCTTTCATAGGGTATGAGTAATGATTGGAAAAAAGTAATGATAAATCTTGTCAGTGAGGCTCGTGTGACGATTTACAAAGGAGCAGTTATTACTCTACTGGAATCTGAAGGTGAACTCGCTGATGCCCTGTTATTATTGGATCTCTGTAATTCCTCGATTGCGTGCTGATGAGTTGTGTTGTGTCTTTGTAGCTGCATGTCTTTTGGGTTGCTGCCTCACTTTTAATTACACTGTAATTTGCTCGGTTCGTGTTTGGCGTATCTAGTTCACGTTGTTCTGAGTTCATATTCGTTTGTAGCCTTGGCCTGTATCATAACATTTCTCCTGATGTGTGGTTTTGTGTAGCTTGGTGTTTGTTGTACTTGTCACCACTTATGGTGCCTTGCACTATGCTTTCGTACTTGCAGCGATGCCCAGGCAACCATGGGCTGTGTGGGTTGGCATAGCGTTTCATTATCCTGCATTAGTTCTTTCGGGTCGTGTCAGATCAGTTTCGCATGCGGCACGTGTCTTCTGGAGTGATCGTAATTTCTTCCACGTTCCGGTATGGGTCCTTTCCACATTCCTGTCGTATGTTTTCCATTGTAGTTTTCTTCTGCGGTGTCGCCATGACCATTTCTCGTTTCCTTGTCTTTGTCTGATGCGTCAAGATCTAGGGCATTCTTTCTATTGGTCTTTGCGTTATGGATTTCAACTGGCCGATATATTGGTGGTCTTCTGGCGGCTTGTGCGGAATCTGTACAGGGTCTATGCTGCCTTTCCGGATTGCCGTAGTTGTTTCATTTTTACTCAATTTGTTCTTTCTTAGGGGACTGGATTTATTTCCATGGTTTAAGGGTCGTTCCGTATGGCCTTAATGTGTCACTTTAGTGTCTTTGGGTTTCTGGTGTAACAATGATTAATTCACGAGCCAACCAACGACGGGTCTGGTTGTATTGTCAGAAGGGCCTAGTCCCAATGGTCAGCAAGCCGTTCTAAGTCTGTCTGCGGTCACACGGGGCATAGTACAAATGGAGACAGCCTGTGTTCGTCTTGTCAGAAAGGGGTCAATGTCCACTGGGCAGAGCCTTTGCCGCGGAGCCTGAATGTCGGTACGCAGTTCAAACCCACCCCCCCCACACTGGGGGTAGGAATGGTGAAAAACCTCTATGTCTACCCAGGTGTGGAAGCCATCTGAGCTCAAGTCGTGGAAAGGAACGCCTCTGTCCAACCCAGTGTAAAGAGGCTATCTGATTCAGTAAAGATCTTACCTGCTTCGTTTAAGACTTACTTGATTCCGTGTATAAAGGGAGCCTACCTGATAGTGTAAAGACCTACTGATTCAATGGAAAGACATACATGATTCGGGTGTAAAGGCCTAAATGAGTAGTGTTAAGGACCTACCTGATGTCATGTATAAAGATCCTACGCTGAGGGTAGTGTAAGACCTAACTCTGTATTCAGTGGAGACAAGCGGAAAGCTGAGGACTACATCGAGTCAGTTGCAACGAGCCTAACCTGATTCATGGTTCGAGGGAAGAGGAGGCCATGCGGGACGGAGGGGAAAAGTGCTCCGGTTGCTTCCAGTCACGCTGTCGACCGGATTGTAGTGAGCTCTCCCCGTTCACAGCTAGACGGGCGGTCGGCCAAAAACGATGGGATTGATAACGGTACCTTTTTATTTCCATAAATAGGATTTATTCAAGACCACGTAAGGGGCTTTCATTGTCAAATAACTGTTCCACCCACGTAGTGTTGTTCTTTCCTTACTGTACTCTCTTACAGCGTTCTGCAAGCTGTTCTGTCGTTTGCAAACTATTCCATTACCAAAGAAGGGGTTTATACCACCGCATTTCAATTATGAAACGGGCAAGTTTAAAATCGAGTTTATAAGATTTAGGAATATTAAACAAAATCTTTGGTTCTGTGGATTACATCACTTTTTGTGGTGCTTCTCATACAATTTGTCATACAGGACCACCGAAATGAATAATGAGACCATCAAAACAATACAGCAGTTTGTTGGCTTCAGTAATAACCAGAACTTCCTTCCCGTTCTGCCCGTTCTTCACTTAGGTTCAGCAATAACATCGGCAAAGTTGGAACCATTTTCATTCCAACTGAATCTGGGCTGGAGACGTACGTTCCGCACATAGTCTATTGCCCTGTGGGCCTTGCCAGACTGCCTTCTGCGATTGCCTCTTGGCATTCTGTTATCTCTCTGGTCTAATAGGTATCAGATCTCGCCTTGTGCCTTTCTGTCTCATCAGGCACCCAACTCATTGCTGTTCAAACCCATAACCCGTGTCTGTGATGGTCATGTACGTCCTGGCTCTCTTCCCTACTTCAAGCGGTTCTGTTGTCACAAAGCTTGTGTCCCAGAACTTGCCATGTTGATTCAAGTCTATCAGAATAGGCTGGTTTGGTCCATGCCGACGTGTCCCCAACGATGCCGTTAGAAAGCCTTGCTGCATCCACTTTGCGGTAACTCCAGAACGGATATCAAAGGCAGCTTCAGCTTTGCTTGCGACCAGTGTGCCTACTGACAACATTCACACACACACACACACACAAACAACACACACGACACACCACACACAGAACCACAAACACAACACGCATGCCACGCACCGCACACACCACACCTCACACCACACACACAACAAACACACAAACGCACACACACACACGCAGTACACACTAACACACACACACACACACAAACACATCACACGCACATCACACCTCATTCAGCCCATCTCTGCCACGCACGTTTCCGTCCCACAACTTTTTGATTAGGCACATAGAAAGCCAAGGAGAGGTTCGACACATCATCATCAATCCCATAGAGATCTTTCACCTCTGTAGTCTTTAGTTCTGCTCCATCGATGACTTTAACCAGAAATCATGCCACGTTCAGCTTGTGCTGAGGAGTGTACAAGATGATGAGATGGATTCAAATTGATATTGAATACTGATGATATCTGCGACGTTTTTTTAAAAAGCACAACGAAAAAATCATTGAAAATCGTGCTGCTGGATTGTCTTTGGGGCTGGCGATATCAGTAGACTAGTGGTTCCACAATAGTCAAGATGGGAATCCACTTTACCTGGCATTTTGTGCTCAACACAAGGGATAGGAATCTTTAACCTGGCCACGAAATATATATTTATATGGAAACCTCGTCACCTCCGTTTCCTTTTGTTAAGTAGATATTTGGTATTCTGCGTTATGAATGGGAAAGAAAAATCATCACGATCTTTTGAGACTAAGGATATGCCATACAGACAGACACCAGGGCAGCAATGAGACGTTTGACCATGAACAACGGTAGAACGTCATCCAGCTGTGACAAAGGGAAGTGTGGTGCCTAGCGGCAACAGACTGACGAATCAGCCCTTCTATAAAAGCTGGAGAACTCAGATCGGAAATTTAGATTACTCTGAGAGGATCGGACGTCTTCTGCAAGTGATCTGCCCCCCGACTGTGGGGGATTTACCTTCCATTATCTTCCAGTCACCATGGTGAGCTTAATGTCACAGGCGGTGTGAATGCTGGGGAGAGTCTCTGTGGGTCAAAAGGCTGTCTGACCGCTCTGGTTTGTCTCTTCTCTATATTTCCTCACTTTATCGTTCTGACTCCATCCTCCATCCTTCCTCTCCTTCTCATCCTCCCTGTCTTTCTCCTCCTCCCTGTGGTCTTTCTCACGATCTCCCTCTATTTCTCTCCCTCACTCTGCTCTCCACTCATCATCCCTCTCTCTCTCTCTGTTCGCGCGCGCGCGCGCGCGCTCTTGTAATCATTATTGGTTCATTGTGTGCCTGTTTTGTTTGTTTACTTTATTTAATTCATCTTTGCCTTAGTATTAGTGGGGCAAAAAAAAGCTTCAACTTCATCTACTTTTTCAGAAATGTATATGAGACGTGCACACTTCCAACTTATAGGAACGGTATTGCATTAGTCAGGCAAGGCCGGATGAAAAAAAGAGTTGGTGCCGCATATCACATCTGTTACTGTTTTGGCAATAAAGACGTCATTATATAATCTCTCTCTCTCTCTCTCTCTCTCGTATCTCCTCTCTCTCCTCTCTCTGCCTCGTTGGATGTTTCTTACTGTTCTGATCTTTTTTTCTGATACCAGTAGACTGATCCTGTAAATTCTTGGTACTTGTCTTCAGACAAACCCATGTCGGTTACAGAACTGTTGGCAACGCTGTGTTTATCAGAGACGTGTTCAAATAATGAAAAAGAAAGAAAGAAAGATGAAAGAAGAAGAAAGAAAGAAAGGCGAATCTAGAAATAACGTGAACTTGTTTTAAACCATTCTGGAAAAAAAAGTACAGTAGTTGCAATAAAAATTTCAAAGGTCATTTAAAGTCCTCAGGAAATCTCTACCCATGAAATTTCTTGCCATTTAAAGGACTTGTACAGTCATCGCTAAATGCTGAAATATTCTTTGATCACTTTGTCCACCGCCTGAAGGCAGTGAGTTCAGGGTTTTGAAAATATACTCTGGAGCCCCTTACTCTCCAACTAAATTCTGCGTGCTCAAGGAGCTTTGCCAAAACATTACCATGGAATCATACACCTTCATTTAATTTTCCATAATGTTGTTTTTGCAGTACATAACTTCTGAAATAGCCTATCCCTCCAACCCCCTCCTTTAAAATAATGCCAGTACACACACACAACAGACACACACACCCACAACACACCACACCACACCCACCACACATCACACACACACACCACCACTAAAACATTCTCACACATA
>JADBJO010009869.1:0-7500 GCA_016801955.1 Conus betulinus
GATGATCATCTGGGGATAGTGCTGACCATGCCACATAGGGGAACAGGATGATCATCTGGGGATAGTGCTGACCATGCCACATAGGGGAACAGGATGATCATCTGGGGATAGTGCTGACCATGCCACATAGGGGAACAGGATGATCATCTGGGGATAGTGCTGACCATGCCACATAGGGGAACAGGATGATCATCTGGGGATAGTGCTGACCATGCCACATAGGGGAACAGGATGATCATCTGGGGATAGTGCTGACCATGCCACATAGGGGAACAGGATGATCATCTGGGGATAGTGCTGACCATGCCACATAGGGGGAACAGGATGATCATCTGGGGATAGTGCTGACCATGCCACATAGGGGAACAGGATGATCATCTGGGGATAGTGCTGACCATGCCACATAGGGGAACAGGATGATCATCTGGGGATAGTGGTGACCATGCCACATAGGGGAACAGGATGATCATCTGGGGATAGTGTGACCATGTGCCACATAGGGGACAGGATGATCATCTGGGGATAGTGCTGACCATGCCACATAGGGGAACAGGATGATCATCTGGGGATAGTGCTGACCATGCCACATAGGGGAACAGGATGATCATCTGGGGATAGTGGTGACCATGCCACATAGGGGAACAGGATGATCATCTGGGATAGTGCTGACCATGCCACATAGGGGAACAGGATGATCATCTGGGATATAGTGCTGACCATGCCACATAGGGGAACAGGATGATCATCTGGGGATAGTGCTGACCATGCCACATAGGGGAACAGGATGATCATCTGGGGATAGTGCTGACCATGCCACATAGGGGAACAGGATGATCATCTGGGGATAGTGCTGACCATGCCACATAGGGGAATCTGGGGGATGATCATCTGGGGATAGTGCTGACCATGCCACATAGGGGAACAGGATGATCATCTGGGGATAGTGCTGACCATGCCACATAGGGGAACAGGATGATCATCTGGGGATAGTGCTGACCATGCCACATAGGGGAACAGGATGATCATCTGGGGATAGTGCTGTGACCATGCCACATAGGGGAACAGGATGATCATCTGGGGATAGTGGTGACCATGCCACATAGGGGAACAGGATGATCATCTGGGGATAGTGGTGACCATGCCACATAGGGGAACCAGGATGATCATCTGGGGATAGTGGTGACCATGCCACATAGGGGAACAGGATGATCATCTGGGGATAGTGACCATGCCACATAGGGGAACAGGATGATCATCTGGGGATAGTGACCATGCCACATAGGGGAACAGGATGATCATCTGGGGATAGTGCTGACCATGCCACATAGGGGAACAGGATGATCATCTGGGGATAGTGCTGACCATGCCACATAGGGGAACAGGATGATCATCTGGGGATAGTGCTGACCATGCCACATAGGGGAACAGGATGATCATCTGGGGATAGTGCTGACCATGCCACATAGGGGAACAGGGATGATCATCTGGGGATAGTGCTGACCATGCCACATAGGGGAACAGGATGATCATCTGGGGATAGTGCTGACCATGCCACATAGGGGAACAGGATGATCATCTGGGGATAGTGCTGACCATGCCACATAGGGGAACAGGATGATCATCTGGGGATAGTGGTGACCATGCCACATAGGGGAACAGGATGATCATCTGGGGATAGTGGTGACCATGCCACATAGGGGAACAGGATGATCATCTGGGGATAGTGGTGACCATGCCACATAGGGGAACAGGATGATCATCTGGGGATAGTGCTGACCATGCCACATAGGGGAACAGGATGATCATCTGGGGATAGTGGTGACCATGCCACATAGGGGAACAGGATGATCATCTGGGGATAGTGCTGACCATGCCACATAGGGGAACAGGATGATCATCTGGGGATAGTGGTGACCATAGGGGCCACATAGGGGGAACAGGATGATCATCTGGGGATAGTGCTGACCATGCCACATAGGGGAACAGGATGATCATCTGGGGATAGTGCTGACCATGCCACATAGGGGAACAGGATGATCATCTGGGGATAGTGGTGACCATGCCACATAGGGGAACAGGATGATCATCTGGGGATAGTGGCTGACCATGCCACATAGGGGAACAGGATGATCATCTGGGGATAGTGCTGACCATGCCACATAGGGGAACAGGATGATCATCTGGGGATAGTGCTGACCATGCCACATAGGGGAACAGGATGATCATCTGGGGATAGTGGTGACCATGCCACATAGGGGAACAGGATGATCATCTGGGGATAGTGGTGACCATGCCACATAGGGGAACAGGATGATCATCTGGGGATAGTGGTGACCATGCCACATAGGGGAACAGGATGATCATCTGGGGATAGTGGTGACCATGCCACATATAGGGGAACAGGATGATCATCTGGGGATAGTGGTGACCATGCCACATAGGGGAACAGGATGATCATCATCTGGGGATAGTGTGACCATGCCACATAGGGGAACAGGATGATCATCTGGGGATAGTGGTGACCATGCCACATAGGGGAACAGGATGATCATCTGGGGATAGTGGTGACCATGCCACATAGGGAACAGGATGATCATCTGGGGATAGTGCTGACCATGCCAGCCACACATAGGGGAAGGATGATCATCTGGGGATAGTGGTGACCATGCCACATAGGGGAACAGGATGATCATCTGGGGATAGTGGAACACCATGCCACATAGGGGAACAGGATGATCATCTGGGGATAGTGCTGACCATGCCACATAGGGGAACAGGATGATCATCTGGGGATAGTGCTGACCATGCCACATAGGGGAACAGGATGATCATCTGGGGATAGTGGTGACCATGCCACATAGGGGAACAGGATGATCATCTGGGGATAGTGCTGACCATGCCACATAGGGGGAACAGGATGATCATCTGGGATAGTAGTGGTGACCATGCCACATAGGGGAACAGGATGATCATCTGGGGATAGTGGTGACCATGCCACATAGGGGAACAGGATGATCATCTGGGGATAGTGGTGACCATGCCACATAGGGGAACAGGATGATCATCTGGGGATAGTGGTGACCATGCCACATAGGGGAACAGGATGATCATCTGGGGATAGTGGTGACCATGCCACATGGGGGGGAACATGATGATCATCTGGGGATAGTGGTGACCATGCCACATAGGGGAACAGGATGATCATCTGGGGATAGTGGTGACCATGCCACATAGGGGAACAGGATGATCATCTGGGGATAGTGGTGACCATGCCACATAGGGGAACAGGATGATCATCTGGGGATAGTGGTGACCATGCCACATAGGGGAACAGGATGATCATCTGGGGATAGTGGTGACCATGCCACATAGGGGAACAGGATGATCATCTGGGGATAGTGTGACCATGCCACATAGGGGAACAGGATGATCATCTGGGATAGTGGTGACCATGCCACATAGGGGAACAGGATGATCATCTGGGGATAGTGCTGACCATGCCACATAGGGGAACAGGATGATCATCTGGGGATAGTGCTGACCATGCCACATAGGGGAACAGGATGATCATCTGGGGATAGTGCTGACCATGCCACATAGGGGAAACACGATGATCATCTGGGGATAGTGCTGACCATGCCACATAGGGGAAACAGGATGATCATCTGGGGATAGTGCTGACCATGCCACATAGGGGAACAGGATGATCATCTGGGGATAGTGCTGACCATGCCACATAGGGGAACAGGATGATCATCTGGGGATAGTGCTGACCATGCCACATAGGGGGAACAGGATGATCATCTGGGGATAGTGCTGACCATGCCACATAGGGGAACAGATGATCATCTGGGGATAGTGCTGACCATGCCCATGCCATCATCTGGGGATAGGTGACCAACAGGGGAACAGGATGATCATCTGGGGATAGTGCTGACCATGCCACATAGGGGAACAGGATGATCATCTGGGGATAGTGGTGACCATGCCACATAGGGGAACAGGATGATCATCTGGGGATAGTGTGACCATGCCACATAGGGGAACAGGATGATCATCTGGGGATAGTGTGACCATGCCACATAGGGGAACAGGATGATCATCTGGGGATAGTGGTGACCATGCCACATAGGGGAACAGGATGATCATCTGGGGATAGTGCTGACCATGCCACATAGGGGAACAGGATGATCATCTGGGGATAGTGCTGACCATGCCACATAGGGGAACAGGATGATCATCTGGGGATAGTGCTGACCATGCCACATAGGGGAACAGGATGATCATCACATAGGGGCCACATAGGGGAACAGGATGATCATCTGGGGATAGTGCTGACCATGCCACATAGGGGAACAGGATGATCATCTGGGGATAGTGCTGACCATGCCCATGGAACAGGATATCATCTGGGGATAACACTGACCATGCCACATAGGGGATGGATGATCATCTGGGATAGTGGTGACCATGCCACAGGGGGGAACAGGATGATGATCATCTGGGGATAGTGGTGACCATGCCACATAGGGGAACAGGATGATCATCTGGGGATAGTGGTGACCATGCCACATAGGGGAACAGGAGGATGATCATCTGGGGATAGTGGTGACCATGCCACATAGGGGAACAGGATGATCATCTGGGGATAGTGGTGACCATGCCACATAGGGGAACAGGATGATCATCTGGGGATAGTGGTGACCATGCCACATAGGGGAACAGGATGATCATCTGGGGATAGTGGTGACCATGCCACATAGGGGAACAGGATGATCATCTGGGGATAGTGGTGACCATGCCACATAGGGGAACAGGATGATCATCTGGGGATAGTGGTGACCATGCCACATAGGGGAACAGGATGATCATCTGGGGATAGTGGTGACCATGCCACATAGGGGAACAGGATGATCATCTGGGGATAGTGCTGACCATGCCACATAGGGGAACAGGATGATCATCTGGGATAGTGCTGACCATGCCACCATGCCACATAGGGGAACAGGATGATCATCTGGGATAGTGCTGACCATGCCACATAGGGGAACAGGATGATCATCTGGGGATAGTGCTGACCATGCCACATAGGGGAACAGGATGATCATCTGGGGATAGTGCTGACCATGCCACATAGGGGAACAGGATGATCATCTGGGGATAGTGCTGACCATGCCACATAGGGGAACAGGATGATCATCTGGGGGATAGTGCTGACCATGCCACATAGGGAAACAGGATGATCATCTGGGGATAGTGCTGACCATGCCACATAGGGGAACAGGATGATCATCTGGGGATAGTGCTGACCCATGCCACATAGGGGAACAGGATGATCATCTGGGGATAGTGCTGACCATGCCACATAGGGGAACACGATGATCATCTGGGGATAGTGCTGACCATGCCACATAGGGGAACAGGATGATCATCTGGGGATAGTGGTGACCATGCCACATATAGGGGAACAGGATGATCATCTGGGGATAGTGGTGACCATGCCACATAGGGGAACAGGATGATCATCTGGGGATAGTGGTGACCATGCCACATAGGGGAACAGGATGATCATCTGGGGATAGTGGTGACCATGCCACATAGGGGAACAGGATGATCATCTGGGGATAGTGGTGACCATGCCACATAGGGGAACAGGATGATCATCTGGGGATAGTGGTGACCATGCCACATAGGGGAACAGGATGATCATCTGGGGATAGTGCTGACCATGCCACATAGGGAACAGGATGTCATCTGGGGATAGTGGTGACCATGCCACATAGGGGAACAGGATGATCATCTGGGGATAGTGCTGACCATGCCACATAGGGGAACAGGATGATCATCTGGGGATAGTGCTGACCATGCCACATAGGGGAACAGGATGATCATCTGGGGATAGTGCTGACCATGCCACATAGGGGAACAGGATGATCATCTGGGGATAGTGCTGACCATGCCACATAGGGGAACAGGATGATCATCTGGGGATAGTGCTGACCATGCCACATAGGGGACAGGATGATCATCTGGGGATAGTGCTGACCATGCCACATAGGGGAACAGGATGATGATCTCTGGGGATAGTGCTGACCATGCCACATAGGGGAACAGGATGATCATCTGGGGATAGTGGTGACCATGCCACATAGGGGAACAGGATGATCATCTGGGGATAGTGGTGACCATGCCACATAGGGGAACAGGATGATCATCTGGGGATAGTGCTGACCATGTCACATAGGGGAACAGGATGATCATCTGGGGATAGTGCTGACCATGTCACATAGGGGAACAGGATGATCATCTGGGGATAGTGCTGACCATGTCACATAGGGGAACAGGATGATCATCTGGGGATAGTGCTGACCATGCCACATAGGGGAACAGGATGATCATCTGGGGATAGTGCTGACCATGCCACATAGGGGAACACGATGATCATCTGGGGATAGTGCTGACCATGCCACATAGGGGAACACGATGATCATCTGGGGATAGTGCTGACCATGCCACATAGGGGAACACGATGATCATCTGGGGATAGTGCTGACCATGCCACATAGGGGAACACGATGATCATCTGGGGATAGTGCTGACCATGCCACATAGGGGAACACGATGATCATCTGGGGATAGTGCTGACCATGCCACATAGGGGAACACGATGATCATCTGGGGATAGTGGTGACCATGCCACATAGGGGAACAGGATGATCATCTGGGGATAGTGGTGACCATGCCACATAGGGGAACAGGATGATCATCTGGGGATAGTGGTGACCATGCCACATAGGGGAACAGGATGATCATCTGGGGATAGTGGTGACCATGCCACATAGGGGAACAGGATGATCATCTGGGGATAGTGGTGGTGACCATGCCACATAGGGGAACAGGATGATCATCTGGGGATAGTGGTGACCATGCCACATAGGGGAACAGGATGATCATCTGGGGGATAGTGGTGACCATGCCACATAGGGGAACAGGATGATCATCTGGGGATAGTGGTGACCATGCCACATAGGGGAACAGGATGATCATCTGGGGATAGTGGTGACCATGTCACATAGGGGAACAGGATGATCATCTGGGGATAGTGGTGACCATGCCACATAGGGAACAGGATGATCATCTGGGGATAGTGGTGACCATGCCACATAGGGGAACAGGATGATCATCTGGGGATAGTGGTGACCATGCCACATAGGGGAACAGGATGATCATCTGGGGATAGTGGCTGACCATGCCACATAGGGGAACAGGATGATCATCTGGGGATAGTGTGTGTGACCATGCCACATAGGGGACATAGGGACCACGATGATCATCTGGGGATAGTGCTGACCATGCCACATAGGGGAACACGATGATCATCTGGGGATAGTGCTGACCATGCCACATAGGGGAACAGGATGATCATCTGGGGATAGTGCTGACCATGCCACATAGGGGAACAGGATGATCATCTGGGGATAGTGCTGACCATGCCACATA
>JADBJO010009869.1:12500-17500 GCA_016801955.1 Conus betulinus
ATATTTTTGTCAGAGGGTTCTTCTGCTCGGCACCATCTTAAATGCCCCATATGAAATCAATACAAACAATGTCACTGACACCAGAGAGCAAGCGTACGAGGTGACATTTCAAACATTTTGTTTTGAGGATGATGTGGCGCGTCAAAATCATGAGCCTGACTCGTGTCTGCCGGGGCCACTGGAGAAAACGGAGGGCATTCAAAGCACACGGTAGTTAGGGGCCGACATGCAGGGGCTCTGAAGGAAATAGTAATTCAGCAGAAGAGGAAAGAAAAGGGGCGATGGAACAAGAGTCTGGGCTGACAGAGAGGTCTGGATGGGAAGGAGGCTGTGTAGGAGGTCGAGATAGAACAGGAGATAGGTGGGGCAGAAGAGAGGTGGGACGGTCGGTGTGAGCTCTGTGTTGATGTGTTATCTGGAGCCATGTTATTGACCTTGAGGTTAAATGACCAGACACAGGGATAGTGGACGTTTCTGAGCAAAAGGATGATCCCCTGCTCCATCTCCCCTCATCCTCTAACATGTTCTGATCTCCGTCGCCAGTGTCCCGGCGCACTCATTATGGATCATGTCAATTGGGACACTATTTCATCGTTTTTCTTTTTTTTTTTTTTTCGAGGAAAATATCCTAAGACACTGACCAATCGAACAAAACTGTTTTCTTGACATCTGTGAATTGAATACCGGAATATGCTGGACAGTGATGGATAAAGGGGAGTGGGTGGTGGTGGTGGTGGTGGTGGTGGGTGTGGTGAAACAGAAGGAGGGGGAGAAGAGAAGATGCTTCGAGGACCAGAATGAAAAATGTTGGGTGTAGTAACTTGGAAATCATTTTGACCTCCGAGGAAACTATCCTAAGACACTGATCAATCGATTAAAACTATTCTCTTGACGTTTGTAGATTGAATACCGGAATATGCTGGACAGTGATGGAGAAAGGGGAGTGGGAGTGGTGGCGGTGGTGGTGGTGAAACAGAAGGAGAGGGAGAAAAGAAGAGATGCTTCGAGGACTAGAATGAAAAAATGTTGGGTGTAGTAATTTGGAAGACATTTTGACCTAGGATAGTCACGGTGGCGATGAAGAGTGATAGAAGTGGGGAGTTGGGAGGGTGTTGGGATGAGGATTCCACAAAGCCCGTAAGTCAAACTCTGGTCATGGTGCAAAGTAGTCATTTGGAATAGGAAAGAAATATTCACTCAGCAGTAAAATGTGTTTGTCAAAGACAGCTGTTAACGGCAATTATGTGGATATTGAACCATGACGTCTGCAGGGAAGATGCATTCTTTTACCCCACCCTTCTCCGTCGTTGCCTGCTACCCTCTTCCGCCAAATTCAGTTTTAAAACGCAGATATCCACTTCAAGCAATTGCCATCTGTTACGTCATATAACATATTTACTGGACGCTAACATGATTATGGGCATACAAAAATGGAAATGTCGAGTAGGTGAGTGTGGGCATAGACATGACAAAGTTTTGGAAGTTTGTAATAATTTAAGACTGATTCAGCTCTTTAATGAAGGGAATGTTCGTGCTGACAACGCCATCAGCGACTAGCAGATACCATGCCGCCTCTAAATAAAGATACTTTATTTTCGGATGGCATTTACGCACGAATGCAACCGGTCTGATTTTCAGGGAAAAAAAAAAATACTTTTTCAAAAATGTGTGCCTATTTTAGTGATGTTAAAGCCTGAAATCACGATCACACACACCATAACATCCCCGTCCTCCCCACCAAATGGGGAAAGCCCCATCATGCTCGCCACAGCATCCTTTATTCTGATCTGTGTTTGCCTTTCTTCTGAGGGGGAGATTATTCTTATTCTTTTCCGGTGTAAAGACGGAACTCCCTTCAGGCGATTGTTGGAGTGCTGCAGCTGACAGCTTTCAGCAGACGCTAAGCTCCACATCTGGGAATGATGGTCGTCATGTAATTAGGGGAAAAATGGTCCACGCGCACACACACACACACACACACACCACACACACACACACACACACACACACACACACACACACACACACACACACACACACACACACACACAAATACGAGTTCGCGCGCACGCGCGCACGCACACACGAACACCCATCCACGCACGCACGTGCGCGCCCACGCGCAACACACACACACACACACACACACACACACACACACACACACACACACACCACACACACACACAGCAGAGAGAGAGAGAGAGAGAGAGAGAGGAGAGAGAGGAGAGAGAGAGAGAGAGAGAGAGAGAGAGAGAGAGAGAGAGAGAGAGAGAGAGAGAGAGAGAGATGAATAGCATAGCACACGCGATTTTTAAAGTGGGGTTAGAGAAAAATGAAGAAATATGGAAGAAAGACTGCCCGAAAAGGTATCTTTCGAAGTTCGTTTTACAGCATGAGTGATAGACTTTAACAGCTGTGCAAAGGCAAGTAGCTGCAACAGTACTGAATGCTCTTCTACCAGATCTGTGTCTAATAAAACCTGAGCTACCAACAGTCCTCTTATCGGCAGTGCTATGGACAGCTTGTGATGGCGGGTATGCCTTCAAAAGCCGCACGAAGTTGTTAGGTGCAGTTCCAGGTGTAAAAAGGAAACAGAGACAGAAAGCATCGTATTGCAATGTCTGTTCCCTTAAGAAACACGCAGTGTGCAATACTGGAGGGTTCCAATACCTGGCTTCATCCTAAATGCTCAGTATGAAATCTACAATCAATGTTGCTGGCACCATACAGTACTTGTACGAGTTGAAAATACTTTTGCCGTGTGGCTGCTACGGTGCATGCATGCAAATTACGAGGTTGACTCCAACCCTGACATAGGTCGTTGGGAACACTGAGCGCATTAAAGGCATGTGGTTGCAAACTTCGGCATCCTGGATCTCTGAATAAACCATTTATTTATCAGAAGAGGTAGTATAAGGAGGAGAGACAAGAATCTGGGCTGGCACATCGGTTTGGAACTTGAGATGGGGCACAGAGCGTTGTGGTTTTGTGTTATTTGGGGTCATGTTGTTGACTTTGAGGATAAATGACGAGACACTGGGGTAGAGCAGGTTTGTAAATCAAAACGATCACCCCACCGTAACTCTACTCCTCATTCAACCTTCTCTTACCCCATCCCTAATTTCCTTGTACACGCATTAATATGGATCATGTACAGAGGGACACTATTCATTATTTTCATGTTGATTATTTATAAGAAAAATATCCCAGGACGTTGATCAGCCAATCAAAGCTATGCCCTAGACGTCTGTAGACTGAACTATCTTCCCCAGCGTGGCAGATAGTGGTGGCGAGGGGAGGGAGCAGTTGGGGAGGAAGGAGAGGAAACGCTTGGATTGGAGTGAAAGATTGGAAGGAGACACTGGCCCCTGATCAATGACAGCAGCAAAGGAGGAATTAGAGGAGGTTACTGAGCAGGGGAAAAGGAAGAAGGGCGAGAACGAGAAGTCCACAAAACCCTGAAGTCAAGTTCTGGTGAACGAGCTAAATGATCACTTGAAGTATGAAAGAAAATATGTACTCAGCAGTCAGATGTGTTGAACGAATACAGTTCTTAACGATGATCACATGATATTGAATCATGAAGTCTGCAGGACAGATGCGTTCATCTGCCCCCTCCATCTCCCTTGTCACCCGCTCCCCCCTCTCTCTCTAAAAAACAAAGTGCTAGAACGCAGATATCCCCTTCCAGCAGTTGCAGACCGTTCAGTCATAGAAAATAACGACTGGACGCTGAAATAATCGAGGGCATTTAAAATGCAAGGATATTGTATCAGCGATGCTGGCACCCCCTTGAGGATTCGCAATATCTGATAGGTGAGTGTGGGCATACATGTAACAAAATATTGGCAGTTTCTGATAATCAACCCCAGCTTAATGTCTTCCGATAAGGACATTTTCATTCTGACGACAGCATCAGCACAGCACAAAACATCTGCAGGGAGGTTCATTCTCACGTTCCTGACGTAATGAATGATCTCCCTTATATGGGGATGCATGGAATTGCTTTCTGCTTTCTGCTGATCTTGAAAGCATCTGGAAAAGATTTTGTAAAAAAGCAAAACGGTTGGTGAAAAGAGAGAGAGAGAGAGAGAGAGAGAGAGAGAGAGAGAGAGAGAGAGAGAGAGAGAGAGAGAGAGAGAGAGAGAGAGAGAGAGAGAGACCAATACCCTTGTCCTCCCCCTCCTCCTCCTCCTCCTCCTCTTTTTGCTAAAGCTTTCGATGTCATTAATCATGAACTTTTGCTCAGAAAGTTAATTATTTATCGACTAGCTTCCGACACTCTAAAACTCATTTCATCCTTCCTTTCCAACAGGCCACAATTAGTTTTATTAAACGATTGTTATTCTACTTTGATTCCCAATAACTTTGGTGTGTGCCACAAGGCTCGGTCCTTGGTCCACTGCTCTTCTTATTCTATATTAATGATTTACCATTAACCTTGACTTCTCATTGTGAAATGTTTGCCGATGATACCACTATTGACACTAATAATTCTAATGCTCAGCAAGTCTACCTTGATATTCAGAGAAAAATATCAACCTTCTCGTTAAATGGACACAACTCAATCACATGTCTCTGCATCCTTAAAGAAACGAAATTCATGTTGATTACAACAAGGCAAAAACGTCAAAATGTAACCGAAAACTTGCCAATCCTTTATATTGGTAACGGAAAAAAAATCAAAGAGGTTTCAAATCACAGTCTTAGGAATAGCAATCGACAACAACCTATCTTGGTCGAAGCACTTAGAACTTCTTTCCAAAAATCTTGCCGTAAACTGTATCAGCTCAGGAAAATAAAAAACTTTTTAGATTATCACACCAGAAAATTAGTTTTTCAATCTTATATTCAACCAAATATTGACTATGCCTCGACACTCTGGGATTTAGCTAGCAATAAGTTGCTTAAACCATTGACTAGTATATACAAGAGAGCTGTCAAAATAACGATTGATAAACCCTCGCTAGGGCACCCTGATTATGAACGAGCAGGTA
>JADBJO010009869.1:30000-32500 GCA_016801955.1 Conus betulinus
GTGCATGAGACGGCAAGAGTCCACTGACATCAGACCTCAATCAGTTTCATTTAATGAGTGTTGTTTATAACCTACCCGATCAACAGCCCGCCATGGCGAAGAGATTAGCGTCGCGGACAACTGTGAGGTCTGGGGTTCAGTTCCCATCAAAGTCATGTAGGATTTTTCTGTCCAACCGGCTCCCGCCCAGAGTTGAGTTTGCTTCGGGCTCAATTTGGAAGTCTGGGATCATGTAGCTGAATCTCATCCACTTAATGGGCGCGTCTCTGACAGCGTTGCTCAAACTTCCTGACCAGCACTGTAGATGTTTGTACCCCTCGGGCCTGTTTTGACGCCGGAATTTATCATGAAAGTACAGCCCTGTCATCAGCCCTGTCATGCAGTCTAAGACCGGAATGGAAATCCCCAGCATCATCTTCACCATCCTTAGTTTCATGGATCAGTATAAAAAGTCTCAAATTCTATGCCCCTTCATACTCTGCTCTCATGGTGACCTAGTTTCGGTGTCCTCTCCACGTCCATGGCCTTGGTTTGATTCTGTTGTGATCGCCAGTATCGGCCAGTCCCTGGGGGCTGTCGTTGGACGGACGTGGTGGTGGCGCCCCCCCCCCCCCCCCCCCCCCCCCCCCCCCCCCCCCCCCAGAGGGAGAACTCACTAACGACGGCTCCGCGACAAAGCAATTATTATCGTCAGTAGGGTCTTAGTAGGTGGTGTCCTGCGTATGTTGGATCAGAACAGGCGCCATTGAACACCACCAAAGTGACTCGGCAGCAGTGCAGTGTCTCCTCCGGCGCTTGCCTCTTCATGAATTGACATTGACTGCTCACTGTAGATTGCCGGGCCGGGGCCGGGGCCGCGGCGGGAATGACCAGGCTGTGGCTGCGAACGGGGTTTCGGAATATATATATATATATATATATATATATATATATATATATATATATATATATATATATATATATATATATATATATATATATATATATATATATATAAAGGACAAAAACTCAAGAGGAACTTGATCAGTTCGTTGAATTCATCAACACTTTCCATCCCACTGTCAAGTTCACCTATCATTCATCACCTGTCTCCATCCCCTTCCTGGACACCAACATCGTCCTCAAGGAAGGCTTCCTCCATACGGATCTTTTCTCAAAATCAACAGACGCCCATGCATATCTACATGCTTCATCTTGTCATCCCAAGGTATGCAAAAACAATATACCATTCAGCCAGATGCTAGCGCTCGCAGGTCATGGTCGACGGATGAAACCTTCACCCTTCGCTGCCAAGAGATCGCCAAGCACTTTCAATGTAGATGGTACAGTACCTACACCCTCCAGAAAGCCATTGAAAGAGTCAACAGCATCCCACGTAATGAGACCCTTGAACACAGGCCCCAAACTCCCAAAAAGAGGGTCTCGTTCATCATCACTCACAACCCTGCCAACCCTCTACGTCAGAGGCTGCAACAACAGCAACCAGCCTTACGTGAAAGCAGCAGGATGAAACAAGCCATGCCAGAGCTCCCCATAGTAGGAGAAAGGAATTCAACTAGTCTACGAAACATCCTGATGCCTTCCATGCTTCCTCCACAAGAACCCTCCACTGACAACCCCGGAAGCCACAGATGTACCAGAAAACGCTGTGTCATCTGTAAGGAGCACGTAGTAGAGACACGTCAGTTCACCAGTGATGTTAGTGGCGAGACATTCACCATTCGCCATGAGATGTCCTGCAGCACATGAAACATCATGAAATAGTGTTTAACTCATTAAAAACGATAGCTGTACAGATCAATATTTTTCGGGTGCAATGTTTTCCACTTAATGAAACCCGACCAAGCTGTTCTCATTGAGAAAAACAAAACCGTTACACATGTTACAACCTTTGAACATCCGACACAAAGGGCGACAACTGTAATGATTGCCATACTTTTCATCCAGATTGCCACATTGTTATGCTTTGCGCTGCGTTGTTAAATCTTACTTTGTGCTACAGCTTTTCTGGTACCAGTGGAAAAATCAGCAGTAGAATGAAACAAAAGAAAAGGGAGCTCAACATCCCATGTGACTGGTTCAATGAACACACTGTGAAAATCAGGGGTAGAATGAAGAAACGCAGCTCAACATCCCCTGTGACTAGCTCAATGAACACACGATGACACAATGTAAAATTAGGGGTGAAGTGTAGAAACACAGCTCAACATCCCCTGTGACTAGCTCAATGAACACACGATGACACAATGTAAAATTAGGGGTGAAGTGTAGAAACGCAGCTCAACATCCCCTGTGACTAGCTCAATGAACACACGATGACACAATGTAAAATTAGGGGTGAAGTGTAGAAACGCAGCTCAACATCCCCTGTGACTGGCTGAATGAACACACGATAACAGCGCCGTTTGCAGAGGGAGGCTATTTTTAGCGTTGCACATGGAGTCATTCAAGGTGTTTTTTGTTTGTTTGTTTTGTTTGTTTGTTTTCGCTTTCGTTATTT
>JADBJO010009869.1:42500-52500 GCA_016801955.1 Conus betulinus
CCGGCATGCACTGAATGTGCCGGCATGCACTGGAATGTGCTGGTATGCACGTGGAATGTGCCGGCATGCACTGTTTGGAATGTGCTGGTATGCACTATTTGGAATGTGCTGGTATGCACTACGTGGAATGCACGTGGAATGTGCATGCACTGCGTGGCATGTTGCTGGTATGCACTATTTGGAATGTGCCAGCATGCACTGCGTGTAATGTGCTGGTATGCACTATTTGGAATGTGCCGGCATGCACTGTTTGGAATGTGCTGGCATGCACTGTGTGGAATGTGCCGGCATGCACTGCGTGAATGTGCCAGCATGCACTGCGTGGGATGTGCCGGCATGCACTGCGTGGAATGTGCCGGCATGCACTGTGTGGAATGTGCCGGCATGCACTGTGTGGAAATGTGCCGGCATGCACTGCGTGGAATGTGCCGGCATGCACTGCGTGGAATGTGCTGGTATGCACTATTTGGAATGTGCTGGTATGCACTGCGTGAAATGTGCTGATATGCACTGCGTGGAATGTGCTGGCATGCACTGTGTGGAATGTGGTGGCATGCACTGCGTGGAATGTGCCGGCATGCACTGTTTTGGAATGTGCCGGCATGCCCTGCGTGGAATGTGCCAGCATGCACTGCGTGGATGTGCTGGTATGCACTATTTGGAATGTGCTGCTGGTATGCACTGCGTGGAATGTGCCGGCATGCACTGCGTGGAATGTGTTGGCATGCACTGCATAGGATGTGCTGGTATGCGCTATTTGGAATGTGCTGGTATGCACTGCGTGGAATGTGCCGGCATGCACTGCGTGGAATGTGCTGGCATGCACTGCGTGGAATGTGCTGGCATGCACTGTTTTGGAATGTGCTGGTATGCACTGCGTGGGAATGTGCTGGCATGCACTGTTTGGAATGTGCTCGCATGCACAGCGTGGAATGTGCTGGCATGCACAGCGTGGAATGTGCTGGCATGCACTGCGTGGAATGTGCTGGCATGCACTGCGTAGAATGTGGTGGTATGCACTGCGTGGAATGTGCTTGTATGCACTGTTTGGAATGTGGTGGTATGCACTGTGTGGAATGTGCTGTTATGCACTGTGTGAAATGTTCTGCTATGCACTGCATGGAATGTGCTGGCATGCACTGCATGGAATGTGCTGATATGCACTGTGTGGAATGTGCTGGTATGCAATGTGTGGAATGTGCTGGTATGCACTGCATGTAATGTGCTGGCATGCACTGCGTGGAATGTGCTGATATGCACTGTGTGGAATATGCTGATATGCACTGTGTGGAATGTGCTGGTATGCACTGTGTGGGATGTAGTGGTATGCACTGCATGTAATGTGCTGATATGCACTGTGTGAAATGTGCTGGTATGCACTGCATGTGATGTGCTGGTATGCACTGTGTGGAATGTGCCAGCATGCACTGTTTGGAATGTGCTGGTATGCACTGCGTGGAATGTGGTGGTATCCACTGCGTGGAATGTGCTGGTATGCACTGCGTGGAATGTGCTGGCATGCACTGCGTGGAATGTGCGGCATGCACTGTGTGTGAATGTGCTGACATGCACTGCGTGGAATGTGCTGACATGCACTGTTTTAGAATGTGCTGGCATGCACTGCGTGGAATATGCCGGCATGCACTGTGTGGAATGTGCTGGCATGCACTGTTTAGAATGTGGTGGTATGCACTGCGTGGAATATGCTGGAATGCACTGTGTGTGAATGTGCTGGCATGCACTGTGTGGAATGTGCTAGTATGCACTGTGCGGAATGTGCTGCCATGCTCTGCGCACGTTCTTCTCATGTCCGTGCTTTTTCATCATGACATCCATGTCCAGCGTTTCATCAGAGATGGAGCACCACTTCCAGCCCCAATTACTGCTACTGCTTTTTTTCCCTTTTTATGCAATTCTCTCTCTCTCTCTCTCTCTCTCTCTCTCTCTCTCTCTCTCTCTCTCTCTCTCTCTCTCTCTCTCTCTCATACACAGACACATACACACATACACACACAGACACACATGCAGGGAGAGAGAGAGAGAGAGAGAGAGAGAGAGAGAGAGAGAGAGAGAGAGAGAGAGAGAGAGAGAGAGAGACAGACAGACAGACAGACAGACAGACAGACAGACAGACAGACGGACAGACGGACGGACAGACAGACAGACAGACAGACAGACAGACAGACAGCCTTGCATGGCCTGAAAAATTAATCTGACAGAAAAGGCTGGGAAACCAAAATTGATTTTCAATGCTGGTGCATGCCAGAACACTTATAAACAAACACCAGAAAAAAAAAATAAAATAAAAAAAAGGAAAAAAAAAAAAATTCGACTAGATCTGCTTCGTTTATCTAATGACACTTTATAAACAACGACCAGAAAAACACATCCAACTAGATTTGTTTCGTTTATCTAATGAAACTTATAAACAGCCACCAGAAAAAACAACATCTTACTAGATTTCTTTCCTTTATCTAATGAAACACCGACTCATCCACTTCATTATGAATGCCAGGGAAAATCTTTGCTAAAGCGTAAAAGCATATTAGTATTATCCACCCAAACCAGAGCAGCAGCCAAAGCGTTTGAAAAACAAGAAATACCAGTGCCAAACCTTTCATTTACACGTTGAGGAAACAGCCACTTATGCTTAGAGAGAGAGAGAGAGAGAGAGAGAGAGAGAGAGAGAGAGAGAGAGAGAGAGAGAGAGAGAGAGAGAGAGAGAGAGATTTATTGATAAAACCCAGATTAGCCTGACATTTTTCCACCTCTGTTCTTTCTCTTGTATCCACTATTTCGTGTTTACATTTTCTGTTGTTGTTTCGACAGAGTTGACATGAATACAGTCTAGAATTATCGCATTCACCTAAAAACAGACCACGCGCAATTACAGAGCCTGGAGAGGTAGGGGAAACCTTTGTCAGTCGATTGATATGTACTGTGTGGCATCATTCGCTGCTCTTATGACTGGTTTCCATCCGGCATTTGATGATTACATTGCCCGCAAATAATTGCCACCCGTTTATTATGCTCAGTTGTGTCTGTTTGCTTGTTTGCTTCAGAGAGAGAGAGAGAAAGAGAGAGAGAGAGAGAGACAGACAGAAGACAGACAGACAGACAGACAGACAGACAGACAGACAGACAGACAGACAGACGAGGACAGACAGACAGACAGACAGACAGACAGACAGACAGACAGAGACAAAACGCCTTTGGATTTAAAATTCCATTCAAGCCGGTCCTTGTAAAGTTCTTTATTTTCAAGTCTTGAGTAAAATCAAAACGTTAACTATACCTACATCTGGCATAATTCATCAGACTGTATGCAAACGCATGTCAAATGTATATATTACCAAACATTTCTCTTTATTACTGTGCAACAGGCATTTTTGTCGTTAGACCTTCCAGTCTCGGCCATCTTTTTGTGTTGCATGTCAATAAATCATTGCATCCTTGCAGTAACAGAGCCCCACTGAATCAAAGAACAGAGAACGAAGGGAGACTGTTGTGGATCATTGTGTGTCCGGCTTCCCATTATTCATTATTTTTGCCCTGCAACTTCGGACCGGATTGCTCAATAACCATCGTCATTCATTTCTCGTTCTGGCTGGTTTCTGCCTGAAAGACTGAGGATGGAATTTCTCTCTCTCTCTCTCTCTCTCTCTCTCTCTCTCTCTCTCTCTCTCTCTCTCTCTCTCTCTCTCTCTCTCTCTGTGTGTGTGTGTGTGTGTGTGTGTGTGTGTGGTGTGTGTGTGTGTGTGTGTGTGTGTGTGCGTGCGCGCGCGCGCGCGCGCGCGTAACGACTGGAGAATGCAAAAGTGGACAAGACAGAGATGATGTTAGGAATAACCCAAATCGCTCAAAAAAACAAAAAAAATATATATATATATATAATATATATATATATATATATATATATATATATATATATATATATATATATATATATATATATATATAACAACAACGGGTTTTTTGAGCATTACAAAATGCATATAAACACAGTTTGAACACTTGTTTTAAAACCATGTGACTGTTGCGTGTTGATGTCCCAATTAACCTGATGTTCTCTACATGCCCTATTACCCCGTAGCATGCTTTTTCATTATGGTACGTTTGGACCATCTGGCCCACATAGCATGGGAAAGTTTTTACTGGAGCCATCCATTGATACGTTTGGACCACCTGGTCTACATAGCATGGGAGAATGTGTTACTAGAGTCATTCGGTGGCCGTCTCGCTTCCAGTCAAACGCCTGGCTGTATTGGCGGAAACTGCTCTCTTTGATCAAACAATGGCGCATATGACTTTTTATAATACGTATCATTAAACCCACGCAATACGAAAAAAATGACCACATAAATGAAAACAACAACAACAACAACAACAACAACAAACAACATCAACAACAAAACCAAAAACAAATCGCTGCCGGAAAAAAAGAGCAACAACAATAAAGGAGATCAGTCTACTTATCTAGATACACGCAGATACAGATATGTACAAACATTGGTCAAAACAGATTTACAAACAAGCAAGCATCTCTCTCTCTCTCTCTCTCTCTCTCTCTCTCTCTCTCTCTCTCTCTCTCTCTCTCTCTCTCTCACACACACACACACACACACACACACACACACACACACACACACACACATCATGTTTTTTTTTTCAAACACTGTTCTGGCATATGAAAAATAGAAGCCACAAAACACCCATGAGATAATGGCAATATTTCGGTTTATTACAACCTTTCTCAAGCCACACTGGCCAACTGACAAACATAACACTTAAGATTACTGTTGTGTCGCTGAAAAAAAAAGTTCACTAGAAAGGATTCACTTAGAACCGAGTTCACTGGAAAAAAGGAATTCACTGGAGGATGGGAGAGATGGAAGGGGGACTTGTTGGAGGGCAGGGAAAAAAAAAAAAAAGGGGTGGGGGGTGGGGGAGGGGATAGAAGGGAAGGGTGAGGTGTGGAGGGTGGAAAGTAAAGGGTGGGAAGAGGAGGGGAGGTGGTGAAATGAGCAGGGAGTGGGAGAGACAATAAAAGCAACAACAACAATCATAGTAACCATACAAACAAATCATTACCTTCACCCTCTCTCTCCACCACTGACATGAGCAAATGAATAGATATGGGAGGGTTGAAAGGAAATTGAAAGTGAAGGGTGAAATGGAAAGGGGGTTAGAGGTGTGGCCTGAGGTGGACACTGAGTAGGAGACCTAGCAAGAGAGGGGAAGGGTGAAATGTGTGTGTATGTGACAGCACATGCACATGCGCGAGCGCTCGCGTGTGCGCCACTGCGCCCATTGTGTGAGCGCCCGCGTGCATGCACGTATGTATAAGAAGATCACATAAGAAGAAGATCACATCACTGTTCTGGCATATTTCACGTCATTGGTATGACACTGGTCACGCCGACTCCGTCTGCGGCGTGGGCCTAACAGCACAAACTGAACAGAATACCAGGTAGAACACAGAATCAGGCCGTGTAGTGTTTCCTGGTTCCGTGCAGCACGTGCTTAGATGTCAGCGTCTTGTGTTCAGTCGACACATTTTGTTCGACGGTGATTGGCCGGGTTTATACGTTCCTCTGTCATCAAGAGAGAGAGAGGTGTTCCAAACTAGTTTCATGTTCGTGTGCTCTTACACACACACACACACACACACACACCTTTTGTTTGTGTTTCAACAACAAGGCAGCACATTTGGAGCGGGTCTTTGTTGTGAACGACGGTCAAAATTCCGCGCCAGTCACGATCTCTTGGCCATGCAAGTCACAGTCTTTCGTCCGTGCTGCACGTTCTCAGTAATCCAGCCTGCCGCCATATCAGCAACCAGTCTCCTCACACGGTGGATGTGGACGCGCAAACATCATGGAGCAGAAGAACCGCCACCACATCGACACCAAAAACGTTTCAGTTTATCGTCAGTGGTCTTGGCAGAAGTTTTCTGATTGTGGCGATATTGTTGTCTACATTCTCCAGCGTGTGTTTTTCTGCTTCATGTTCGTAGAAGAAACTTTCAGAGAAATGCATGTGCACTTCTGCTCACTGGAGAAAAATGGCTGTTCCGTACTTTGAAGCAGAAGGGCAAGCTTCCAACACCAGGGTGAATGTGAACATCGCGTGGTGTCGGCTCACATCTGTGTTTACAGTGATTGACAGCTACCTCAGTGGGTAGGTTAATATCCACTCTCTCTCTCTCTCTCTCTCTCTCTCTCTCTCTCTCTCTCATAGGGTTGGTTAGTATCCTCCCCTCCCCCCCCCCTCTCTCTCTCTCTCTCTCTCACTAAGTTCTGATTAATGTCCTCTCACACATACTTTGTAGAGGAGTAATTAAGGTAATTTTCACAATGTTATCAGAATAGAGTCAGCACACACACACACACACACACACACACACACACACACACACACACACACACACACACCAGGGGTGAGGGGTGGGGGTGGGAATGAAGATCAGGTTGGAAAGGAAAGTGGCTGTTGGATATTGTGGATGTGGAAGCACAAAAATGGCGGGGGAGGAGGAGGGCGGGGGGAGAAAAACATGTGTGGTACCTGTAGTGTGTGTGTGTGTGTGTGTGTGTGTGTGTGTGTGTGTGTTGTGTTGTTGTTTTTTTCAGGAATTTAGCATCTACCTCATGTGCACACGCGCGCGTGCGTGTATGTATGTGTATGTGTGTGTGTGGTACGTACGCACATGTGTGCTTGTGAACAGTGATTCCTTGGAATTTACTTTGCGGATTTCAGGGCGATTTGGCAAATGATACTTTCTTGGTTTAAGGAAAACTATCCGTCAATCAAAACAGAAATATTAATGACTTATGGATCAGAAACAAGTAACTAAAAAAATCGACCAGTCGGTCAGTCGAGCAGTCTGATCGTCAGTGACTTGGATACCCGCTCATTCACCCTTTAATGTAATATGAAACCTGCCCGTAGTTTTTCTCTTGCAGTGACTTCAGACAGTTCATGTTGTCCTCACTGGCGAACAAGTGAAACGATGTTGTCCTTTATGATCAGCCACTTTTAGTGAACAAAAAACGCTCGCAAACTGGAAGATGCCACCTGGCATGATTTCCGCATCTTCTCTCAGGCAGACATTTTGTTTCCAAAGGCAGGAAACCTAAATTAGGTTGGGAGGAGAAAAGAAATATATGCTGGAAATAATTCGTTTTGCGTTATCTTCATTTGTACAAGACCTCTTAAAGCTGTTGTACTGAAACTCTGTACTGTACAGAGCAGAGGGGTACAAAGGAAAATCTTCCCCTTTATTCCTCTTACTCACGTTGTGCACACTCATCTTTCATGGTGTTTACACCCATCGTCCCCCTCTTATGATTTTCACACCCATATTTCCTATCCCACAACTGTTATACCCACCTTTTCTTTCTAAAGGTGTCCACACCCATCTTCCTGTCCTGCAACTGTTATACCCAACTTTTCTTTCTAAAGATGTTCACACCCATCATGTTTGTTTTGGCGATGTGTCTGCCCATCTTTCATTTCTCAAGATGTCCTTACCTCTATCCTTTCTCATTATGTCAGATCAGTTCGTCATTGTGATTGTGTCCTCATGTGTCCTTACAAATCGTAATGTCCTCATCCTTTTATTTTTCGCTGGGTGCCATGTACATTTTTTTTTCTTTCTCATTATATCCACACGCATATTCCTTTCCAGTCTGTCCTTCTTCATGATGTCTATTTCCATCTGACTTTTCTCACGATGTCCATATCCATCTTTTGCTTTTTAAGATGTCCACACCGATCATCTGTATGTTAATTTCTAAGTAAGAGGCACATTCGGATGTGTCGTTTTCTGTTCTTTCCTTTCTCATGGTGTCATCATCAATGTACCTATACTCATGATGACTACACCCATTTTTTTTTTTTCTTTCTTTTGTTATGGTTTCATAATCCATTATTCCGTGTGCTTTGTTTCTTTATCGATCTTACGTTTTCTTCCTATAGCCTCTTCTATCTCTCCTTTCTCATAATGTTGTTATCCATCTCTGTATTTTTAATCTTAATGATGCTGTCAGTCACTGCCTTCCTCACGATCTTGGCATTTATCATCCTGCATTTGGGGATATGAGGGGCTGTCCACAGTGTCTACTTGTTTGGATAGTTGCAATGGCCAGTTCAGGCCTGTCTACTCTTTCTTTATAGTTGTTGAGATACGTATATTTGCCATGATAGGGCTCACTACTTATTTCAGTAGTTTGGATAGCTACATTTAGGGGTGATGTCCACATGTATCATAATTACGTGACAAATAAAATAACCAATTCAGATAGCATGTGTCTGGGTGGGGAAGATGGGGCATGAAATAGGTGGAGAATACCGCATTGAAACGGGGCTGTGGATATGACAATTGTCATGTCGGTCGGACTTTTTAAACTGCGAACATGTTGCATGACTGCTGAATCAACCAGACACCATCTTATTTTCCTTGTAGGATATCCTATCATATCTGGCACCCTGTCATTTTCCTTGTAGGATATCCGTTCATATCAGGTACACTGTTATTTTCGGTGTAGGATATCCGTTCATATCAGGCACACTGTTATTTTCGGTGTAGGATATCCGTTCATAGCTGGCACCCTGTTCTTTACAGTGTAGGATATCCGTTCATATCTGGCACCAGGCTATGTTCGATGTTGGACAACCATTCACATTTAGCACCATGTTCCTTACTCCGTAAGATGAAGGCTATCTGTGCACACCAGGCACCGTGTGTCTTTCTGTGTAACGTGTAGACTAGCCATGAATACCTAGCACCATGTGTTTTGGTTTTTGTTCTTTTCTCCTAGAGTGTAAGCAGGCATCCAGAATACTTTCGTCGCAAGACGTAGGACACCCGTGCACTCCTTTCAACATGTTGCTTAATCCGTAATGTGTAGGATATCCGTGCGCACGTGACATCATGCTACTTTCGCCACAAGGCGTAGGATGCCTGGTGCACGCCTGGCACTGTTTACTTCCTTCGTAAGGCGTAGGATGCCTGGTGCACGCCTGCCACTATTACTTCCTTCGTAAGGCGTAGGATGCCTGCCTGGTGCACGCCTGGCACTGTTACTTCCTTCGTAAGGCGTAGGATGCCTGGTGCACGCCTGCCACTATTACTTCCTTCGTAAGGCGTAGGATGCCTGGTGCACGCCTGGCACTGTTACTTCCTCCGTAAGGCGTAGGATGCCTGGTGCACGCCTGGCACTGTTACTTCCTCCGTAAGGCGTAGGATGCCTGGTGCACGCCTGGCACTGGCACTGTTACTTCCTCCGTAAGGCGTAGGATGCCTGGTGCACGCCTGGCACTATCTTACTTTCGCCCGTAAAGTGTAGAATACACTGTGCACGCCTGATACTATGTTACTTTCGCCTTAAAAGTGTGGATCACCTGACGCCGTTTACATTTTGCCGTTTAAGTGTCGGATACCTGGTGCACGCCTGGCATTATGTTATTTTTCGCCGTAAAATGTGAGATACCCGGTGGGACACTTGTTATTATGTTACTTACTCCGTAAGGTGTTAACTAAAAACAAAAAAAAAAACAAAACAACAACAACACACAACAACAACAACAACGGATCAGCTGTCTGCAATGCGGTTTCAATCACTGTCATTTTGTTGTCGTCCAGCAGACCACCTGGAGCCATTTCAGTGCTGTCAGAGTGGCATCATGTGAGGACAGAAAGTTATGTCAGCACACACACACACACACACACACACACACACACACATCAACGCACACACACACACACACACCACACACACACACACACACACACACACACACACACACACACACACACACACACACACACACACACACATTCACACACACACACATCCACACACACACACACACACACACACACATTCACACACACACACACACACCACACCACACACACACACACACACAACCACACACACACACACACACACGCACACACATTCACACACACACACACACACACACACACACCACACAC
>JADBJO010009869.1:60000-62500 GCA_016801955.1 Conus betulinus
CTGCTTTCTTCTGTCAGTCTCTCCCTGACTCTTTCTTTCTGTCACTCTCCCTGACTCTGCTTTTTTCTGTCACTCTCCCTGACTCTGCTTTCTTTCTGTCTTTCTCTCCCTGACTCTGCTTTCTTTCTGTCACTCTCCCTGACTCTCTTCTTTCTGACTCTCTGCTTTCTTCTATTGTCTCTCCCTGACTCTGCTTTCTTTTGTCACTCTCCCTGACTCTGCTTTCTTTCTGTCACTCTCCCTGACTCTGCTTTCTTTCTGTCACTCTCCCTGACTCTGCTTTCTTTTTGTCACTCTCCCTGACTCTGCTTTCTTTCTGTCAGTCTCCCTGACTCTGCTTTCTTTCTGTCACTCTCCCTGACTCTGCTTTCTTTCTGTCGCTCTCCCTGACTCTGCTTTCTTTTTGTCACTCTCCCTGACTCTGCTTTTCTTTCTGTCAGTCTCTCCCTGACTCTGCTTTCTTTCTGTCAGTCTCTCTCCCTGACTCTGCTTTCTTTCTGTCACTCTCCCCGACTCTGCTTTCTTTCTGTCACTCTCTCCCTGACTCTGCTTTCTTTTTGTCACTCTCCCTGACTCTGCTTTCTTTCTGTCACTCTCCCTGACTCTGCTTTCTTTCTGTCACTCTCTGACTCTCCCTGACTCTGCTTTCTTTCTGTCACTCTCCCTGACTCTGCTTTCTTTCTGTCAGTCAGTCTCTCCCTGACTCTACTTTCTTTCTGTCACTCTCCTTGACTCTGCTTTCTTTCTGTTCTGTCACTCTTCCTGACTCTGCTTTCTTTCTGTCAGTCTCTCTCCCTGACTCTGCTTTCTTTCTGTCAGTCTCCCTGACTCTGCTTTTTTTTCTGTCACTCTCCTGACTCTGCTTTCTTTCTGTCACTCTCCCTGACTCTGCTTCTTTTTGTCACTCTCCCTGACTCTGCTTTCTTTTTCAATTTGGGACTTTTGGTGCTGTTGCCAAATGTTTATCTGCATTTGTGGTTTGCTCGTCTACTTGTGGTATGGAAAACATGTTCTCTTTTTTTTTTTGACAGACTTTGTTAGATGCATGTTCTTCCTTGTAATCTGGTGACTAGGCAGTGAAAGGTTTACCACTGGAACCGGCACTTGCTGTCCGTTTTGCGATGCTTTTCAGTAATTAAGGTATTTTTGGTTGATTTTGGTTGCATTGGAATATTCTCAAAAAAGGATTTTTCTTTCGGTTAAAATAAATCTGAGCGGAATGTCCAGAGTGGTTGGTACACTTTAGCATGGCTTAGTGTGACCCGACTGAAGGGCTTCAGCAGGAACATTGATGTTGCAAGTAAGTGTACCTGTAAACCGTCTGTAAATCTGAGTTTACCCTTGACGGGAGTGACCGTGGTGTTGTTTCCTCGTTTGTTTGTGTTTTGCGTGTTTCTTTGCGAGCGTTTTCTTTTTTTTTGGTACTTGCTGACAGCCCTGAAAATGCTCTGTGTGGTCTGCACGAGCTGTACTGACACAGACATTATCCATGCTCATCTCCCATACTGCCATTGCAGTTTGCTTTCTGATAGCGCCTTCAGCTTTGAGTAAGTTACTTCTCCTCAAAGCTCTAACTCTGTGATTGTGGAGCCGGTATGCCCAAACTTTGTTGCTGTTGTTGTTGTTGCTGTTTGTTGTTGTTGTTGTTGTTGTTGTTTTCGCCACATACCCGGACGAGCAAGGTCTGACATGACTTCCCTTTGTTTTGTGGTCAGGCATCCAGAGTCTGATGATGTCTGGAGCTGTTCTTTACCGTTTGTCCGAGACACTTTCCTATCCAACTGAAATTTAGAGTCCGATGAAGTCTGGAGCTGTTGTTTACCGTTCGTAAAAGACGCTTTGCTCTCTAACTGAAATTTAGAGTCTGATGAAGTCTGGAGCTGTTCTTTACCGTTCGTAAAAAAGATACTTTCCTCTTCAACTGAAATTTATGAAACGCAGGTGCACGCACGTGCACGCACGCATGCATGCACACACGTGTCCCGGTCATTTTCACCGTTCAATGTTCACGTGCTATGTTCGCTTCTTTCGTGATATTGTTGCTTAGGGGTTGACTGCCGTCCGCCTGGCTGTACAATAGGTCAGTAAACAGGCTGTGCTACCAGTGCCCGGATTACCGTGCACTTCAGCAGGTAGTCGACACAGTGCCTTTGTCTTTTACTTTCCAGTGACCAAATTTCTGCATCGGGTTGAGTTAGCGTTTGCTTCCTAATTGTTCAGGCTTTGTGCCGTTCGCTCTTTCTGAGTGTAACCAAGGTGCAGCTCAAAGTTGTTTTTGTGAACAGTTCGCTTGCCCTGCCACTGATAGTATTCAACAGTTTTTAATTGCTGTGATTTCTTTTGTGATACAGCTAGTAGTGTTAACAATATTTTGTTGCTGAAATATCTTGCACATCCGTCAAACTAGTACTAAAGCTGACTCAGTGTAGACCCTGTACAGAGAAGTGATTCACGAGCCAGGTTCGGTGTGACGTCATATCCAGATTGAGCGTCTACACTC
>JADBJO010009869.1:67500-78736 GCA_016801955.1 Conus betulinus
GTTTGTTAAAGTCAGTCATTATTTTCACGTTCCATTCATAATCAGGCATTACATTCTTCTTCAGCAATGTCATTTTATCGTTTTCAATTTCTTCTCAGTCAGTCACTCGTTTGTTTTCATGTTCACCAGTCGCCTATTCATCACTTAGTGTTTTACCACTCTTCTTCAGTGATTTATTTTTGCTCTTTACGTTCTCCTACTTCGTTCTCCTCCCGCCAGTCATTCATTTCGGGATCTTCTATGATCATGTCAGTCTTTTGCTTAACGCTCATATGCCGTCGCTCATGTTCATCATTTTCACGTTATTCTTCCTTTCTCATTCATCATGTTCCGTTGTCATTCAGTCATTTTCACGTTTTTTTTTTTTTTTTTTGTCATTCATCATTTTCACGTTTTTCTTCTTTTTTGTCATTCATCATTTTCACGTTTTCTTCCTTTGCATTCATCATTTTCACGGCAAATCATTGTAACAGTTGTTGCCTAAACAAAGTTTGTGTTATTTTCGTGGTTTTTGTTTGCTTTGTTTGTTGTTTATTTGTTTGTTGTTTGTTTTTTGTTTTGTTTTCGTTTTTGCTTTTGTGTTGTGTTTTGTTGTGTTTTTGTTTTTCATTCAGAAATATCAGAATCCAAATGTATGCCCAGGTGTGGAAAAAAGAACAAGAATGACGAGTGGATTGTGAACTCCCATTTGCATTCCATCAGATTAGGAAGAATTATTGTCATGAGGACTTTGAAAAAAAGCACAAGCATCTGTACGGCATTCTCGGAGAACAATAAACGTTCCAGCCTCATTCTCATGGAAGAAAAAAAGTTGTTGAACAATTAAGAAAAAAAGTTGGAGACAGAAAAGATGAGATGGTCTGTGTGATTCAAGACCCACATTCAACATAGTGCTTAAAGGAATTTTTTAAAGAACATACGACCGTCTTTCCTTTCGTGTGAAAATATTGTTGATATGATATGTTATTTGTTGTTTTTAAAACATGCCAGAAGAATATTCGTTTTGAAAAGCCGTCTGGAAAACGAAAAACAAAACAAAACAAACAAAACACAGTCTAGTACATCAAGCGGGTTTTAAAAAAAAAAGAAAAAAAAAAAAAAACGCTGATGCGCATAGATTATAGCATCAAGCCTCGAGCAAAGAGTTAAGCGGGTTGATTTGCGCATTAGGGCAACAGTTAAAACTAGTGTACTTGCTTCAGTCGCCGAACGCGCGCGCATAGGTGGTTTGCGTGTGTGTGTGTGTGTGTGTGTGCTTGAGTGTGGGAGAGAGAGCAGAGGATGAGAGGAGAGAGGAGAGGAGATGACGAGAGAGAAGCGTGCTGCGCGCGCGAGCGCGCGTTGGATTGTGGTGTGGGTGTATTGTGTGTGTGTAGCATGATTTTACATGTGTATGTGTGATAATGTGTGTTGTGTGTGTGTGGTGTGTGTGTTAATGGTGTTGTGTGGGTGTGTGGTACATAGTGTTACATGCTATATTGTGCGTGGCGCGCGTAGCGCGCGCGTGTGTGTGTGTGTGTGTGTTGTGTGTGTTGTGTGTGTGTGATCGGGTGCATTGGTTGCCATGTGGCGATATATTGTGTAGGGAGCGCGTGCGCATTCGTGGGTGCCTCTGTGTGTGTGTGTTGTATGTGTGTGTGTGGGTTGTGGGGTGGTGTAGGTGTGTGTGTGTGTTGTGTGTGTGTGTGTGTGTGGTGTGGGTTGGTGGTGTTGTGTTGTGTTGTTTTTCGTGCGCGCATGGTGTATATGCAGATGCAAGTGGGAGCTCTCGCACTATGATTTTGTATGCATCTTGGCGTACGTATAGAGAGGGAGGGTGATGAGGCACGAGGAGAGACAGGTGAGGAGTGGCGATGGGTGATTTGGAACAGAGAGGAGAGATCGAGGAGCGACCCGGGTGGAGAGAGGGAGAGAGAGGCGAGAGAGAGAGGAGAGAGGAGAGCGCGATGAGAGCGTGTGTGTTTTGTGTGTGTGTGTGTGTGTGTGTGTGTTGTGTGTGCGGGAAGGGGATAAAGAGAGGGGAGGGGGGGGGGGAGGGGGGGTTGGCGCAGGAGTTCAACCATGTAAATTGATGATTTGTGGAGGGAATCAACAGAATAGGGGAAAAACAGATACGGATTAGAAAGTGTTGTTTGGATCAGGTTAAGGGGGTGGGGAGGAGTACTGGGGTATCGTAGCCTTTTCAATGAAATACGTTTTGGTATTTTTTGACGAATTGTATGTTTTGAATGAAGTGTACCATATTTGGCTTAACCCCGTCAGTTGTTGGGTCTTATGTTTATGCACAATGCCGGAACTTCGACTTAATTTGGTGTTAATGCCGATGTTCTCTGTTGTATGTCTGTCTGTCTGTCTGTCTGTCTTGTCTCTCTCTCTCTGTCTGTCTCTCTCCCTCATCTGTCTCTCTCTCTCACGTCTCTCTCTCTCTCTCTCTGTCTTCTCTCTCTCTCTCTCCTCCTTTCTCTCTCCCTCTCTCTCTCTCTCCTCTACCCTGTGCTTACACCCTTTTCTCTTATGTTACTATTCTTTGTTATTAATGTTTAAATATTTATAAATTAACTGTGAATGCTAATGGCTTGCTTTTAGTGTTTTTCTATTGTGTTATAAATGTGCATTATTGTATTTATCATTAAAAATTTACAATAACAATTAGCCTGCAGATCTGCTCTAAAATGTGAAGATTAGTAGAATAAACAAAGTTTGGTATTTGCAGGTTTTTGTTTGTTTGCTTTATGTGTGTGTGTGTGTGTGTGTGTGTGTGTGTGTGTGTGTGCGTGTGTGTGTGTGTGTGTGGGTGTGTGTGTGTGTGTGTGTGTGTGTGTGTGTGTGTTGAACATTGCGTTGCTTACATTGCTACATCTAACTGATCATAGCGGTTGTTCTGGCAGTGTTGAGGATTTTCAGGGAAGTGAGACGTTTAGTGATCGGCATCCTTTGGCGTTTGCTTCTCGCTTGTGCGGCAGCAGACGTTGTTGATAGGACACATCAGTTAAACCCCGCCTCCCCTGCATATTCAAGAGTCAGAAGATGTTGTCAATGCTTGCAGCAACTTTCACTGCTGCGCTACTTTTCTTTCACAGAGTTTTGAAAAATGTACATCCACTCGATGAAAATCCTGAACTGTTGAGCATACTAGATCTCTTTTTGCTCTGTTTGTTGTAGAGCCAAAGCAAAGTTCCACAACTTTCTTACGGGGTGTTTATGAGAAAATCACGTCGTTGTACTCAGGTGGTGCGTGACTTTTATTTGCGTAGGATTAAATCGCTCATCGGTTTAAATCCTTTCTTATGTCGTTGTAATCCAGGGTGTTTCTTCAAGCTCACACTGCTCTGATTTTCATCCCGTCTAACATTCACCATCTGCATGTTCTTCTGTCCTCATTCCGTCTATTGTTTTACATTTCATCACACTTCCACTTTTCACTCCTCGTCATCACCATAACACGTTTTTTTCCGTGCTCCTTTTTCTATCTCGTTCTGCCATTCACAATCGTCATGTGGTTCCTGTTCTCATTCCGTCCGTCATGCGTCCAGCTACAAGTTTCTGCTGTTAACCATTCATCATTCCCCGAGTTCGCCTCCATCTGTCACCTGTCTCACGATCCTCTTTTGTTGTCCCAGGGTTCTTCATGTCAGTGATCGTTTGGCGTTCTACAACTTCTTCCCTTACGTCTCGTCCTTTGCATCTTTTTGCAGTCGTTTGTCGCCGCTCCTCCTGAACGTCATTTGTTCCTTATCACGTTTTTTTTTCTTTCTCTCCTGTCTACCGCTCATCGGATCTACGTTTTGCACACCCTTTCACTGTGTATACACTCATCCCTTCTCCACGTTCTGCTCATGCCATCTCATCATTCTCGACGTGTCCTCCCCTCGGTCTTTTTTCTCCTCCTCTTTCCTCGTCGTCCTCCTCCACCACCCTCCCTCCTCCTCCTCCGCCTCCTCCTCCTCCTTCTCCTCCTCCTCTCCATCATCATCTAATCATCATCCATCATCAGGCATCACCATCACACCGTTTCTCTGCCGTCCTCTCTCCTCAGACTCTCTCTCTCTCTCTCCTCTCTACTCCCTCATCTCTCTCCTCTCTGCATTTGTCTGTGGCGCACCTTTCCCTCCGTCTCTCTGTCTCTCTTTCTCAGATAGAGAGAGAGAGAGAGACCCCCGCGCCCCCGAGAGAGAGAAGAGAGAACAGAGGGGGAAGAGGAGAGAGAGAGAGAGACGAGAGAAAGAGCGAGAGAGAGAGCGCGTAGCGAAGGTCAAAGTCCCAATGCACAATTTGGCTAAAAGACAATCAAAAATACAATATTATGGGGGGAAAATTCACCACATATTTTCAAATCATATTTCACGTATTATTTTACTTTTATATTCAGCCTATTTCTGTTTGTTGTTGGTGTGTGTTGTTTGTTGTTGTTGCTGTTGTTTTTTGTTGTTTCTTGTTGTTGTTTTGCTGTTTGTTTTGTTTGTTTGTTCGTTTTATATAACTTAAGTTTCTCCATTAAAGGTTCCTCCCCCCCCCCCCCTAGTAATCATGAATGCTAGTGTATACATGATTACTAGGGGGAGGGGAGGGGGGACCTTTCATGGCGAAACTTGAGAGACACTCCTCAGCAGCAGCACGGGGAAAACCACCCAGAAGAGAATGAAGAAAGGCTGCAGGCCCCAGGCAGACAGACCAGCGTCAGACTTCACCTGTGCCCTCTGCCACAGGGACTGTCATTCCCGCGTCGGACTGGCCAGCCACACCCGTCGCTGTACCAGAATAGACACCTAGAGCGCAACTCCATAGTCTTCCGAGACTGAAGGATGCCTACTAATCATGTATGACTGATCAGACAATTTCCTTCAAATAACTACACACAAATACACGGGGTACGGGTATGCACACACACACGCACCGCACACACACACACACACACACACACACACACACACACACACACACACACACACACACCCACACACACACACACACGTCCATATACGTTCATACGTAACCCTCGCCCTCCCCCTCACACACACACACCCAACACACACACACACACACACACACATGCACACACACACACACACACACACAACACACACACACACACACACACACACCACACCACACACACACACATACGCGCACGGTGAAAACACTTGGCGACCAATCCCACATTCGATTTCAACTAAATAGTTCAAAGTCATACAAGTAAGACTTCTCATGAAAAAAAAACAACAAAAAAAACTCTGACCATATAACATTACGTGTGTGCGCGCGTGCGTGCGTGTGTGTGTGTGTGTGTGTGTGTGTGTGTGTGTGTGTGTGTGTGTGGTGTGTGAGGAGAGAGAGAAAGAGGCAGAGACAGAGAATATTATTCGTTAAAAGGCAACTTTAATTAAAATAGTTTTAAACAGATAGTGAAAAAAGATGGCTTCTGACATGTAATGAAATGCAAGCAAGCTTGGACACACACACAGACACACAACACACACACACACACACACACACACACACACATACACATACACACAGTACACACACACACACACACACACACACCCACACACTCACTCACTCACGCCACGCACGCACGCACGCACGCACGCACGCACGCACGCACCTCACTCACTCACCTCTCACTCAACTCACTCACTCACACACACACACACACCACACACACACCACAGAGAGAGAGGAGTTGGAGAGAGAGAGAGAGAGAGAGAGAGAGAGAGAGAGAGATCAGATAGTCCCCTTCATTTGTATCTATCTTGTTCGGTAGTTTTTCTTAGTAATTAATGGACTTATTACTTGATTATTGTGTTAAGCTCTCGATTTATGTTTTTTTTTTTCTTTTCTTTTTTGTTTGTTTGTTTGTTTGTTTTCATTTTTTTATCTTCCCTCTAAAGAAGGTTTTTCTTGTGTGTATGTCCTGTGATGTGGTAATGACAGTTTTACCAATGGAAATGTAGATTTTTTTGTTTTTACATCTACAACTTCAATGTTTTGCATTAGAATAAATGGCACATAGATGTGCAAAAACCGTTTTTTTTTTTTTTGTTTTGTTTTGTTTTTCCCCTTTTGTCTCCCCAACGATCCCACCGCCCCCCCCCCCACCCCCCCCCCCCACCCGTGATGTTTTTTAGACATTATGTTTGGCAGTTATGTTCGTTTCAGTCCTTCGTACATATGTTTTTTTTTTTTTTTTTTTTTTTGTTTTTTTTTTTTTTTTTTTTTTTTTTTTCCCTGCCGAAAGTTTGTTTGACAATGGTTAATGTTCTTCTCATTCTGTGGTACACTATTTGTGACGTTTTTTCGATAGAACGTTTCGTTTGTTTATGTTCCTTTAATTGTTTGGTACACTATTTTGTTCTTTCCCCAGAAAGTTTGTTTTGACAATGGTTTATGTTCTTTTCATTGTTTGGTACATTATATGTGACCTACCCCCCCCCCCCCCCCCCCCCCCCCCCTCCCCCGCCCCCTCACTATTTTTCTCTGTTTTCTTTCCTTCCTGTATTTCCTACATTCGTTTCTTTGTTCGTGCGTTCATTATTGTTGTTCTTCTTTCTTCGTGCTATTGTGGGTCGATCGCTCGCTCGTTCAGATGGTCAGTTGATCGTTCAGTCATTCGTTTGTAAATTTAATCGGTCGGCCGCTTCTTCAGTCATTCTTTTTCTCAGTCAACTCGGACAGTTTTCTTCAGTAATTCATTCGTATATTCGTTTCGGTCTCATTCAGTTATTTGTTCGGGGTCAGTCGGTCGCTTATAATCATACATTTGTTTAGTCGGTCAGTCACTCGTTCAGTCGTTTCATTCATTCTGCTTGTCATTCATCCATTCGTTCAATCCGTCAATTACTCGTTCAGTCATTATATCCGATGAGTCATCAGTCGGTCGGCCGTTGAGTCATTCGTTCCCCTTCAGTCAGTCAGAGTCAGTCAGTCATTCGTTTTGGTCGGTCGTACAATCAATCAGTCAGTCTGTCGGCCGTTCAAATCATTCACTCGTTAGATCGGTCAGTCGGTCGGCTCGTTCGATCGGTCGTTCAGTCATGCATTCGTTCAGTCAGTTGTTCGGCCATTCATTTCGGTCAGTCGATTGTTCAATCATTCATTCGTTTCATTCGCTCAGGTCGGTTTTTCAATCATTCATACAGTCCGTCGGTCGTTTCCGTTATTTCATTCGTTCAGTCGGCTAGTCATCCATTCGTTCAGTCAGTCAATCGGTCGTTCAAAATCATCCATGCAGTCCGTCGCTCGTTTCAGTCTCACTCATTCGTTCAGTCGGTCAGTCATTCATTCGGTCAGTCCGTCGTTCGTTCATTTTTATTCATTCATTCGGTCAGTCGGACGTTTAGTCATCCATTTCGTTCAATCGGTTTGCCGGTCGTTCAGTCATTCATTCGCTCAATCGGTTTGTATGTCGTTCAGTCATTCATTTGTTCAATCGATTTTTCGGTCGTTCGGTCATTCATTCGTTCAATCGATTTTTCGGTCGTTCAGTCATTCATTCGTTCAATCAGTTTTTTTTTCGGTCGTTCAGTCATTCATTCGTTCAATCGATTTGTCAGTCGTTCAGGATCATCCATTCGTTCAAACGGTTTGTCGGTCGATCAGTCAGTCAGTCATCATTCGCGCTCACTCATTTATTCGGTCATTCAATCGCTCACTTCATTTAGTCGGTCATTCAGTCATTCATTCGTTCAATCGGTTTGTCGGTCGATCAGTCATTCATTCGCTCACTTATTCGGTCGGTCATTCATTTCGCCCAATCGTTTTGTCGGTTGTTCAGTCGACTGGCGTATGCTGAGACACAAATGCCGGACATGATATGGGTGGGGGTACACGTTGCGCGGTGGCTGATCGTGACAACTATCGGCGTACGTGGAAGGGAGGTGGGAGGAGCGAATAGAGGGTATGACGGGTGGGGGGACGTGGGACGTGGATGCAGGGTGCACCATGGGTACGGGGTGGCGGGTGCAGCGTACACCATGGCTGCGGGTATACAGACGGAACGCAGTGTATGGCATGGGTGGGCATAACGGCGGGTCACGGTTACTGGGCGTGGACATGGGGGGCATAACGGCGGTCACGGTTACTGGGCGTGACATGGGGGGCATAACGGCGGTCACGGTTACTGGGCGTGACATGGGTGGGCATAACGCGGTCACGGTTACTGGGCGTGACATGGGGGGCATAACGGCGGTCACGGTTACTGGGCGTGACATGGGTGGGCATAACGGCGGTCACGGTTACTGGGCGTGACATGGGGGGCATAACGGCGGTCACGGTTACTGGGCGTGACATGGGTGGGCATAAACGGCGGTCACGGTTACTGGGCGTGACACGGGCGGGATGACGGGGAGGAGGTGTAGGGCATAACATAGGTAGAGGGGGGGGGGGGGATACAGGGAGCATGGACTTTAGGGCTTAACATTGGGGGGCAAGGGTGACATGGGGGGAAGGGGGGGGGATGAAAGATGCAAGGCGTAGCAATGAGGGGGTACTTGTGGGGCGAATGCAGCGTGTGTGATATGGGTGGGGGTAGTGGGGGGGCGAATGCAGCGTGTGATATGGGTGGAGGTAGTGGTGGGGCGAATGCAAGATGTAATATAAGTGGGGGGGTAGTAGTGGGGCGAATGCAGGATGTAACATGGGTGGGGGTACGGTGAGGCAAATGCAGGATGTAACATGGGTGGGGGTAGTGGGGGGCGAATGCAGGATGTTACATGGGTGGGGGGAAGTGGTGGGGCGAATGCAGGATGTTACATGGGTGGAGGAAGTGGTGGGGCGTAATGCAGATGTAACTTGGGTGGGGGTAGTGGTGGGGCGAATGCAGGATGTAACTTGGGTGGGGTAGTGGTGTGGGGCGAATGCAGGATGTTACATGGGTGGAGGTAGTGGTGGGGCGAATGCAGGATGTTACATGGGTGGAGGTATGTGGTGGGGCGAATGCAGGATGTTACATGGGTGGGGGTAGTGGTGGGGGCGAATGCAGGATGTAACATGGGTAGGGTAGTGGTGGGGCGAATGCAGGATGTAACTTGGGTGGGGGTAGTGGTGGGGCAAATGCAGGGTGTAACATGGTGGGGGTAGTGGTGGGGCGAATGCAGGGGTGTAACATGGGTGGGGGTAGTGGTGGTGGGGCGAATGCAGGGTGTAACATGGGTGGGGGTAGTGTGGGGGCGAATGCAGGAGTGTAACATGGGTGGGGGTAGTGGTGGGGCGAATGCAGGATGTTTACATGGGTGGGGGTAGTGGTGGGGGCGAATGCAGGATGTAACATGGGTAGGGGTAGTGGTGGGGGCGAATGCAGGATGTAACATGGGTGGGGGTAGTGGTGGGGCGAATGCAGGATGTAACCATGGGTGGGCGTGCTGATGGGGCGAATGCAGTGTGTTGCATTGGTGCGGCGAATGCAGCGTGTAACAGAAGTCGGAGTATAGGCTTCAGAGCTTGATTGGGTGGTGGTAGGATGCGCGGATTTCAGATCATGAGATAGGTTGGGGCTGGGGGGTGTGGGGTGGGGGGCGGCAAGGGCGCGTAGGTTAAAAGGGCGTGACATGAAAGGAATATGGGAGATGCTGATGTCCTCGCCTGACCTGAGTGGGGGTAAACGCGGGGCGGGAAGGGGGTTAGGGCATGATAGGAGCGGGGGATGAGGGCGCAGGGAACACCACGGGGACGGCATCGTGGATGCAGGGTGTGACAGGATCCGGCGGAGGGGGTCGTGGATGCTGTGTATTGCATGGTGGCGTGGTATCCAGGACACGATACAGGATACAGCAAAGGATATTGGTGAGGGTAACGGCTGTCGCGGATACAGGGCACGCCATGGTTGAGGGAAAAGGGGAGTGTTGTGGGAGGGTGGGGGGTGGTGGGTGCAAAACGACGAGGCAACGTCATGGTTGAGGGAAAATGGAGGCTATGGATGCAGTGGGTTTTGTAATAACATTGGTGTGGATGCACAGCGCACAGATGCAGGCTGTGTCACTGGTGGAAGACAGAGAAAGCAGATTTTGAGGCAGATGCAGCCTGTGTCACTGGTGGAAGACAGAGAAAGCAGATTTTGAGGCAGATGCAGCCTGTGTCACTGGTGGAAGACACAGAGAAAGCAGATTTTGAGGCAGATGCAGGCTGGTTACTGGTGAAGACAGAGAGAAAGCAGATTTTGAGGCAGATGCAGGCTGTCGTTGGTGGAATAACAGAGACAGCAGATGTTGAGGCAGATGCAGGCTGTGTCATTGGTGAAATACAGAGAAAGCAGATTTTGAGGCAGATGCTGGCTATCACTGGTGGAAGGACAGAGAAAGCAGATGTTGAGGGCTCTGATGAAGAAGACGCGACGTGGTGGCTGTATTTGACTGAGGGGCTCTGATGGAAGACGTGACGTGGTGGTTGTATTTGAGGGGCTCTGATGGAAGACGCGACGTGGTGGTTGTATTTGACTTAGGGGTTCTGATGGAAGACGTGACCTGGTGGCTGTATTTGACTGAGGGGCTCTGATGGAATACGTGACGTGGTAGTTGTATTTGAGGGGCTCTGATGGAAGACGCGACGTGGTGGGTGTATTTGACTGAGGGGCTCTGATGGAATACGCGGACGTGGTGGTTTGTATTTGAGGGCTCTGATGGAAGACGCGACGTGGTGGGTGTATTTGACTGAGGGGCTCTGATACGCGAAGGTTGTATTTGAGGGCTTGATGTGAAGACGCGACGTGTGGGTTGATTGAACTGAGGGGCTCTGACGAAGGGCGTGACGGGTAAATGGGGTAATTTAGGCAGACGGGGCGCCAATGAAGGGTGCGATATGGGGGTGCGGCATTGGGGCAGAGGGAGGCGCACGTGGAGGGCGTGGGGACGTGACGTGGTAGTCGCACTCAAGCAGAGGTGGAGCAAATGAAGTGCTTAATATGAGGGAGTATTTAGGCAGAGGGATCGGGGATGAAGGGCGTTTATATATGATGGGCGTATTTGGGCAGTGGAAGCGTTATGAAGGACTTGACGTGGTTGGGTGTATTCGGCCGAGGGGTCACATACGAAGGGGCGTGGCATGGCTAGTGTGTTGGGCAGAGGAGATCGGGTGAAGGACGTGACATGGGTGAGATGATCAGGGTGGATGGGGTGCAGATGAAGGGTGAGACCATGGTGGGTGTATTGGGGTACACGGCACAGATGCAGGGCGTGACATGGGTGGGCTGATCAGGGTGGATGGGGTGCAGATGAAGGGTGTGACATGGTGGGTGTATCGGGGT
>JADBJO010009870.1:0-2500 GCA_016801955.1 Conus betulinus
GACGACAGACATGACAGACAGACAGAAGACATAAGAAAGGAAAGAAAGACAGAAAGAACAAGAAACCACAGTAAGAAGAAAGGAAGGAGAAGATAAAGAAAAAAGAAAAAAAAAAAAAAAGAAAGAAAGAGGAGAAAGAAGAACCAAGAAAGAAAGACAGACAGAAAGAACGAAGCCCGAACACATACTTTCAACGTTCCGCCTAGCATTAATAATCGTTCCATCACAAACTTCGACCAACATTTCACAGCCTGCAAAAAAAATGACCCAAGGTTTGAAAGCAGGCAGACATTCCTGAAGAAGAGACAATTTTTACCACCTACAGTCCTACAGGGGAATGAACTCCACGTTATCACAGAATGCCCCCCCCCCCCCCCCCCGCACCCCCCCCCCCCCCCCCCCCCCCCCCCCCGCGCACACACACACACACCATGTCTCCGGCATTCCTGGGGAGCACGGACTGTGAGATAGGGATGTCACTGACGGGACATGAATTTCACGTCCATCACGGAATGCGGCAAGATACCTCGTGTCACGAAATTTCTATACCTGCCTTATGTAATCTCTTATGTTTCAAAGGAGGGGAAAAAAATTGCGCTTAACTGAGCGACGTTTATCAAGCATGAAAAGGGTGAAGAATATATCATCCTTCACGTTTTTTCTGTGTTTGCTGTAGGGTTTTTGGTATTTGTTTTGTTTTGTTTTGTTTGTTTCTATTTCCAAAAGGAATGATAGGCTTGGCTCAGCGGATATCACTCTTACTTTCAATAGCCAGAGAATTTCAGGGTCGATCTAGCATAAGACAGCCCCCCACCCCCACCCCACCCCCCACCCCACTCATCCATCCCCTCCCCTTTCTATTCTTCTGTTCGTGTTCGTCCGTCGAGTCGAGTCGACGAGGGCCACTCAGTCATCTTGGTGTTGAGAGAGGGGGGTGAGATGATTTGTGGATATGTAGGTGGCTGATCATGCCGATGCGTGCACGGAATGTGCGGTGACAGCTTGGACAGGCAATGCGGTAGACCTGCCCTTGATTGGCTTTCCTTGCCTGTCTCTTTTGTTGCGCTGCAGCTGTCCTCTCCTTTCTTCACATAAACTGGCGCCTTTGTGGATAGAGTAGCGCCATCTAGCTCGATCCATAGCAGTTTGTTCCCATTTGTCAGGATTGATGTTAAACGCTTTCAAGGATATTTTGAAAGCATCTTTGAAGCGTTTCTTCTGACTTCCACGAGAACGCACTCCTCAATAGGGATGGATGATGACGATGATGATGATGATGATGGTGATGATGATGATGAGGAGGAGGAGGAGGAGGAGGAGGAGGAGGAGGAGGAGGAGGAAGTGGAGGAGGAGGAAGTGAAGGAGGAGGAGGAGGAGGAGGAGGAGGAAGAGGAGGATAGAAGTGACTTGAGCAGTGACTGCTTACAGTGAGGAGGAGGAGTTGCGCAATTCGTCGACCTCACTTTCTCGTCCAAAACCATCCGAGCCCGAAGTCCAGCAGCAAGACAGAGTCAAGACGGCTGGAGACGGGGGAGTTAGATGCTGTGGATGACCATGATGTCTTTTGTGTCTCACCATGCTCTGTGCACTCCACAGTGCATTGCTGGGAGCCACCTTTCTGTCGTTTGAATCAGTTTGAGATTTCCTCCGCGCAGTCCCCTGAGTTCAGTCTTCCCATACCTCGGTAGACAAGCCCTAATATCACCGAGGGTTTGAGACCCGTCAGGTTCCCTCACCTGGTTCTGCCAGCCTGCCAAAGATGTTGCTCGGGGTGTAGTGGCCGCTGTCGCATGTTAACAACTAAGGGGAGCCACAGGTGAGAGCTGATGGATGTGCGGCCCTAAGAAGAACTTGGTGTGCATCCCCACTAGAGATCCTACCTCTACCTCTCCCAGACACCTCACACATCCTATTCTTCTCGGCTGTGGTCGATACACAGGGGAGACAAACCAAACATCACTGCAAGGATAGGAAAGAGCGACCTCTGTCATACTAACTTGTTGCTGTCGTACCCTGGCTAAAAGACTCCAGGGATCATCCGAACAGCCGAAGCGCTTCAACACTATGGCACCAAATGCATCAGCTAGGGATGAAAACATGACGTGTGTGACCGTTTTTTGATTACCCAGCCACATGGGCAGCCACACTCCAACTTCGAGGGGTTTTGGAGACTGATGGTGCCATGCTAGGAGCTGGTCACGACTGCCAACACCTGGGTCTTTGAGAATGGTGTCCATGTCCCGTCTGCAATTAATGCTGTCAGCCCATCGTTGGTAATGTCTTCCCCACTCTCCCCACTCTCTGTCTCTCTCTCTCTCTCTCTCTCTCTCTCTCTCTCTCTCTCTCTCTCTCTCTCTCTCTCACTCCTTAACACTGACGTTCGTGGAGGAGTGTTTTGACAAAATGGTGAGGCGCACTTGTTTCCTGGCGATATGATCAGCATGTCTGATGTTTAGAATCTTAGAGTGACACCTCATTTCCTCGCGCTGGGGCTATACAG
>JADBJO010009870.1:22500-78723 GCA_016801955.1 Conus betulinus
AATTTATCATGCTCTTTGGTATTTTGCTGTCTTCTGAGCAGTCCTTGTAAACGGTCGAACGGTTGCGCAGGTCTCGGCGTTCTACACGGTAGGAGGCCACAAATCATGGTCTTTATCTACAGGGCGCCATGAATGGCAAGTCACCTTGAGGCATTTCACCAGAGGAGACGCTGCACTGCTGCAGAGTCACTTCGACGATGTTCCGTGGTACTTTTGATCTAACATGTGTATGACATCGCCTACTAAGTCCCATACTGTCAATAATGTCTTGGTTGCGGAACCAGCATGAATGAGCATTCCCCCTCCGCCAGAGGGCGCCACGACGTCCCGTGCCTGGGCATTTTTCATGAAGTTGCCGATATTGATGATTTTGACGTCCTCGCCAGAGGGCGCCACGACGTCCCGTGCCTGGGCATTTTTCATGAAGTTGCCGATATTGATGATTTTGACGTCCTCGCCAAGGGCTTGGGTGTAGAGTGGGAATAGAAACCAACCAAAGACCACTATGAGAGCATAGCATGAACAGTCAATAGTATTAGACCTTTTTTACTTTTTGCCTTTTTTTTTTACCTCTCTTTTTTCTTTCCTTTTTTGATAGTTTTTGGTTATGGTGATAGATGAGAATTAGGAGGAAAATGCTATCAAATTCTGCTCTGGTTAAAAAACTTCACAAGGCTATATATATACCCCACGCTTCTTTGGGGGTTATTTATACCAGAATCTACCAGACTTGAGAGAAACAAGAGCCGACAGTGTTGGTCAGGAAATGTAAACTAGAACTTCAGATGTAACCACAAGTGGATGGAATTCGACTGAGTGGTTACAGAGTTCTACACTGGCTCAGGTCGTTGATGGGCGGCATCAAACCTGCGGCTCAAATCCCACAAGACTGTGATGAGCTAACCAGCGTACCGCCAGTGTGGTAGGTCTGATGGCAAAACTTGATTCCTTTTTTCAAAACGGGATGCATGGATGGAAGGGTCCCCCCCCCCCCAAGCAACATATAGGCCTACGCGTATCTGTATTGAGAAAATGCTGCAGTAGCCCGTTTTCTTTTATCTGTTCTCTGTATTGTATGGCTAGTTTCCACCCGTGTCTTGTCCATCTCACCTTGTGATCTGACTCATCTTCTCTCAAGGCTTTTTTTTTTTTTTTCGCCCAGCTGATGCGAGCTTAGTTTTTGGTTGTTGTCATATATACACGTATGTGTATGCGTGGTTTTGTATCAGTTAGTTCCGCGTTTTATTTGTTCAGTTTGTCACTTGGTATGAAAATTTGGTGAGAGAGAATAATTATCGAGAAGAAAAAAAAACTGTAGAATAGTGTCTTTTCTGTTCGTGTATTTTGGAGAGGTCAGACTTTGTGGAAAGCGCACAACTCATTATGCGTGCACATGCGCGTGTGTGTTGTGTATAAAAGCTTTGCCATTTATAATTCAATGTATGTGATCAACTAATGTTTTCAGCTGGCTGCAGTGTTCAGTGGTTAGCGTTGCGGACTAACGGGCTGGGAGATCACACGTTTGAAACTGTAGAGTACAGCTCGTCGTGTAGCTTCAGACCATAATGCAATCTCATATCATTGTCTTCATTGTAATAAACGGACACAAATTCTGTGGCCCATCACAAAATTATGATTTCAGTTTCGATGTCCTATGTTCACACCCATGGGTCAGTCTGTGTTAGAAATCAGCTTTGACAAGTTTATGGCCTATCCCCCACCCCCCTTCTTTCAATGGCTCTATAAATAGGTATGATTCTTGCCTGTAGAAGGCTTATATGCAGTGTCTGCGCATGTTGGATTCAAACAGGCACCAGCGAAGTGAAAACGGCAACAGTGAAGAGTCTCCTCTAGTGAGATGTCTCATGGTAAAGAAGACCATAAACAGTTGTTCTTTTACCACCACCCCCCCCTCCCCACGAATCACGGAGAGAGTGGGAGGGGGGGGGGGGGGTGTCGCTGATTTAATTTGTAACACTGCACCCCCCCTCCCCCAAAAAATGACAAAGTGTATCAAACCAATCAAGACTACGCACTGGATTTAACCGCGTGTAGTTTAAGAAATTAAAAACCTTGACATGAATATTTATGAACTTTTTTTTTTTTTTAGGTGGGTTGTGTGGTGTGGTTTTTCCTTTTTTTTTTTTTTTGATCTGCTTCAGGCAGATGTTGAATTTTTCTGCAAGTTACGGCAAAAGTTTTCCCAGGAATGCTACAATACCAAAACCGAGTACATACACGAGTCTTTATGTAGTGTTCTGTTTTTTTTTGTTTGCTTTTTTAAAGTTTTGTCAAGTTGTGTTAAGTCAGTCTGTGTGACCAGTGCAACAGACAAGTTTTCTGATTCGCCATTAAAAACAAACACCTCCCACCCCCCTTTCCTGCATTCTTTCAGGCCCTATTCTGAAACTAACCGAAACAATTTCCACGACAAGCTGGCTTCCAGTGAGAATTTTGATCAAACTTGTGTAGAGGAACATTTCAACTGCAAAATGCCAGTGTTAGGAACCTGAAAAAGCATTGTCTTCTTTGGCTTATATAAACATGTTCATGTTTTCTTTTTAAAGAAATAGACTAGCTCCTGCTAGTTCCATTTGATTTTTCTTTAAGCAGTCACCTGATCCCCCAGATGAGAATTGCCTGAGGATCATCACTAAACATTTGAATCGTTTCACCTGTTTAGTTTTCTAAGTTGCCATTTTGTAGTTTGCAAGTCTAGCACCTTTGCTTGGCTCACATTCTATTTTTAATCTTGTATTGTGAAATTGCGGCAGTGCTAATTTTTTTTTTTTTTTTTTCATCCTGGCTGGGAAAATCTTGGAAATGATTTGGGGACTAATGCAGCAAACTGATCTGCTATAGTTATATGCACTGCAGAATTTCTAGCGTCAACTCAAGTGACTGCTATTTTTCAATTTTAAAGGTTATCAGATACCAAATGGAAGCAGTTTCATTATAATGAGACACATTCATAGATCCACGAGTCCAAATAGTTTGGACTTTGTCAGTAAAAATCCATCCCTTATATTCAGGGATACATTTAAAGAATAAGCTCACCAGACGCAGTTACGTGCGCCAGTCAATTGCACACTTCAAAATTACAAGAAATGAGACAAAAATGAGACTATATTCACACAAAGGAAAGCAAGCGAGGAAAAGCAGTCAGAAACAAATGGGACACTCTCTCTCTTTTCAATCACTAGTCTAAACAAACTGAATAAGTTTTTGCAAATTTTTTATTTCTGACCAGTGGACCCGTTTTGAAAGTTGGACACCCATAAGAATACCAACTTACAAAAGGACTGAAAGAACTTTTCCGAACAGAAAAAGAAACTGAAATGATTGTACTCAGGAGCATAAATAAAACAAGCAATGCTGAAAAGAAATCAACAAATGGAAATTTATCATGCTCTTTGTATTTTTCTGACTTCTGAACAGTCCTTGTAAAAGGTCGAACGGTTGCGCAGGTATTTGACGGGCAGTGCTTAGGCCTCCTCCTCAGCTTCCTCCTCGTCAAACTCGCCCTCTTCCTCGGCGGTGGCATCCTGGTACTGCTGGTACTCAGAGACCAAGTCGTTCATGTTGGACTCAGCCTCAGTGAACTCCATCTCATCCATGCCCTCACCGGTGTACCAGTGGAGGAAGGCCTTGCGGCGGAACATGGCGGTGAACTGCTCAGAGACGCGCTTTGAACAGCTCCTGAATGGCGGTGGAGTTGCCCACGAAGGTGGCGGACATCTTCAGGCCGCGAGGAGGGATGTCGCAGACAGCGGTCTTGACGTTGTTGGGGATCCATTCCACGAAGTAGCTGCTGTTCTTGTTCTGCACGTTCAGCATCTGCTCGTCCACCTCCTTCATGGACATGCGGCCACGGAACATGGCGGCCACGGTCAGGTAACGGCCGTGGCGAGGGTCGCAAGCGGCCATCATGTTCTTGGCGTCGAACATCTGCTGGGTCAGCTCGGGAACGGTCAGAGCACGGTATTGCTGAGAGCCTCCTCGGAGGTCAGGGGAGCGAAGCCTGGCATGAAGAAATGGAGACGGGGGAAGGGAACCATGTTGACAGCCAGTTTACGCAGGTCAGCATTGAGCTGGCCAGGGAAACGCAGGCAGGTGGTGACACCGGACATGGTGGCGGAGACAAGGTGGTTCAGATCACCATAGGTGGGGGTGGTGAGCTTCAGGGTTCTGAAGCAGATGTCATAAAGAGCTTCGTTGTCGATGCAGTAGGTTTTTTCATCGGTGTTCTCAACAAGCTGATGGACTGACAGAGTTGCATTGTAAGGCTCGACCACTGTATCAGACACCTGCAAATACACATCAACAAAATATTGATGACATAAAACATGTATAAAGGTACTTCTTTTTTATTCATGGTTTTTTTATATTACATATTATCAACAACAAGACAAAAACAAAAAAAAAACTGATGCAACCACAATTTCATTTCTCATCATTTTCTAAACGAAGGGAGAGAATAAAAATAGATTTCAGAACTGGATTGCAAAGTCTCACAATGCAGTAAATAAAACTAGTCTATCAGTCTTTTACTGACAATGGAATTTCTTCCTCATTCTTTTGAAAGTGAAAGCAACTGATTGTACTTTACAAAAAAAAAAAAAAAAAAAAATGAAAGGGTGAACCGATTTATCATTTCTTAAGTTTTTTCTTTTACTTTCACATCTGAACATTTCCCCAACCTTCATACCTAAAACACTACTACGAACACAAGTTAAAAGATACTATGCATGCATGATCAGTCAAACATATTTTAAACAGTCCCATCTCTAGCAGTAGTACTATATTGATATTTTTTTTAAAAGTAACTGCAATATCTGTTTCCTGTAATCTAATGCACTTAAAAAGCTACTGAAAAGACCCCATTTTGCTGCCACATAACTCTTACCTGCTTGATTGCTCATGGTTTGGTTTTCTTTCTTGCCTGATCATTTATATAACAATTTTTGTAACATTATGAACATATGCACTGAATGAATTTCTGTGAATGTAATGTCTTCGAGATTTTACTGTCCCTCACCTTGGGGGATGGTACAACAGAGAAGGTGTTCATGATTCTGTCGGGGGTATTCTTCACGGATTTTGGAGATGAGGAGCGTGCCCATGCCAGAGCCAGTGCCGCCGCCCAAAGAGTGTGTCAGCTGGAAGCCCTGCAGGCAGTCGCAGCTCTCAGCCTCTTTGCGCACAACATCGAGAACAGAGTCCACGAGCTCAGCGCCCTCTGTGTAGTGTCCCTTGGCCCAGTTGTTTCCAGCCCCAGACTGTCCAAACACAAAGTTGTCTGGGCGGAAGATCTGACCGAAGGGACCAGAGCGCACGGAGTCCATGGTTCCGGGCTCCAGGTCAACCAGAACGGCACGGGGAACGTACTTGCCCCCTGAAAATCAACAAGACAGTTGATACGTAAAAATATATAGAAACAAAACACACCTTTTTTTCCTCAATCAACATATTTATGATGCATTTGCTACTCCCTCAATTACAGAATGCAAGTACAATCAATGTCTAACACTAACAGACTGCTGCTGGAGCTGTATGATTTTTTTTTTTCTCAGTGAGGATGGAGGGGAAGTGAGTTTTAACCATATTGGTTGTTATTGAAACTGGTAAAAAAAAAAATTCACCTGTTAAAAATTACTAAAAAGTTTGCATAGGATACTTTCCATTTTACAGAAATGGAAAAATGGAGAAAAAAAAAAAAAAGAAAAACATCATCTAAACGGTTTAATGTTAAGACCATCTGCCTCTTTCTGTCAAATTTCCCTTTATCTGCAATTTCCCTGCCTCATAAGAAGTTAAACTACACTGATACAAGAATCAAGGTTTAAAGTGAATAGCTTTTTTTTTTTTCACTTGTTCAGTCAGGCAAGTCGCCCATACAAAAAAAACTACTATTATTTGCCCAGGGGTGGCATGCACGAAGATCCAAATAGTGCTCTGTTTACAAATATTTCTATTTGTATGAATTCAATAAAAGAAAAAAAATCTGTATACAAGACACCTTGGACTGGCTGTCCAACTTGACAAAGTCTGGATCAACGTATTGGACCTCTCAGAGTCAAAAAGGCAGTCTATCTATGAATAGCTAAAAGCCAGTTGTGGGGAAAACATCAGCTCAAAGGAAATGCTTTCATGGTGCAAGACATCCCATTTAAGTGTTTTGATGATCAAAGACAAATTTTGAAAGTTTCAGTTTAGGTATCAACAAAAGTATTCCAAACAGGCTTATTTCTTCAGCAGCAAACAGAATTCATATTCACTAAACTTTGGTATTCTCGACTGGCTTTCTTCTCTGTTTTGTAGACAAAGCAAACTCTGGGAACAGAACCAACCCCTGATGGAATGATTATGTCATTTCGTTTTCAATTGTCTAAACAATTAAGTCCTACATAAAACAATATGATGTGAAAATGATTGAATGCATTTCGTCACAACATGCCAAATTCAGAACTTTGTGTTTTTATGCCTTTCCAACCACAGGAGAGTGAGAGAAAGACAAAGATACAAGTGGACTTTTTCGATTCTGAATGTAATGCGTAGTCTGTTACCAACATGTAGTTCTAGTTACTATCATCAGCCAGTCGAAATAGGCTCTTTTTACAGACACATGCAGACTTCTCAGATTATGAAAATGCAAAAAGTGTGCTATCCATCCTTTCATTTATTGAATAGTTATTCAACAACATATAACAGCTCCTGCGTGTGAAATCAGGAAGATTTATTTGCAAATACATCACAAATAGTTACTTGGTAATAGCCGCTATTTCCAATCAGCACTATCTGGATCTTCATATATATTAACCACGATGGGTCTTACACTTGTCCAGATTTCAGAAGTTTACTTTCATGAGAGTCACACACATAGAACCATGAAAATATTTCTGGTATTGTGTGAATCATATCACTGGGGCAGTCACACATTTCAAGCACAAAACTAACTGCCTCACATACCATTACCTCAGTCCAACTTGGCCTCCAGGTTTACAAATCTTATCATTTGTTTTCTTAAAACAGCAACCAGTACCAAGTTGCCTTTGAACTGCAGCACACATTTCTTTGTCTCTGCATAGCTGGACCTGTTGGAATCGACTCAAAACAGTCATCTTCTCTAAACTTTCCAACCGCCGTTGCAGGGATAACTGAAACTACACAGTTCTTTTCCCACCCTGAATATCAAAATGTCATCAAAGGGAAAGCTGAAATATCTCCGTTCACCTGAGAAAACTGGCATTAATGGAAAGTTGAATTATTTCCTTTCACCTGAAAATTGAATAATTAGCAATGACTATTCGCATGTCTAAATTAGTCTAATTTCAATATTATCCAGCTGCAGCATATAGAAAACTGGTGAAACTGCCAATACGAAAAGTGACATCTACAACAAAAAGCAGCTTTCTTAAAATCTGTTGTCAGGAGCATATAAGATGCCAGAAATATTCCATTGCTGTACCTGTGGCTTCATTGTAGTAGACGTTGATGCGCTCCAACTGAAGGTCAGAGTCACCATGGTATGTGCCTGTGGGGTCAATTCCGTGCTCGTCGGAGATAACCTCCCAGAACTGAAACAAATAAGCAAGGACTTTGAAGGCTGGGAAGAAAACGCAACAACGGATGAGAAAGGTTTGTCGTGAAATAAACTTTTAAAAGAGATTTTCATATACCCAAGCAGAATGGGGGGGGAGAGGGTATGTGGATGGGGATACATCCAGAATGAAAACTGGGGAGGGGGGGGGGGGGAAGAGAGGGTTGTCCAATGTCAAACATAAACTTGTTCTGCTCAATACAGACACACACACACTTTTTTTTTTTTTTAAATGAGAACTTATTACATGATTTGAGGACCTAAAAAAAAAACAAAACAAAAAAAAAAACAGGTAGTACAGCCCCACTGGGGGGATCAAGGGGCAGCACCCCTGTGGGAGTCAGGAACACACTCTGAATGGCTTTAGTCGTATACTAATGTACAAGTCATGACCTATGTGCAAGTCATGAGCTACAAATAGCCATTCATATAACCACAACATGATTTCAACAACAGAAATCAACTGCAGTTAAAGCAAACATTTTAAAATGAACCAACTTCCTTTTCACAACCCTGGCAATCATTTTTGAAAATATTTTTAAAACAGCTGAAATCACGATTTTAAAACAAAAGTAATAGCTAAATCTTACAGGCCTTTCACAATTAAGATTTAAATTCCCTGCAAGCTAGATAAATGGACTTTGTTGATTGACTACATGAACAAATTAACTGCTCACCAAAACATTGCTGAGTAAATTCGCGTACACGTGCATGTGTATGTGTGTGCATGTGAATGTATAAAGGCAGGGCATAATCTGCACATTATCTTGATGTTCTGTGACAATCTAAACCCTACCCCAGAATGCATTACTTAAGAAGTATTCAATTAATATTAACTGTTAGTTTTATAACAAACTGAATAAGAAAGGGCAATACTCCTCCTGGACCCCCACCTCCCCTTCGCAATAACTTACTGCACTTAAAACATTTTTGAAAAAAAAAAAAGGGGGGGGGGGGGACTGAAACAGTCACATGATCTGATGATGAGAACACAGTGACAACCACAATACCTACATCATGGGTCAGTATTTTTCTACGATAATCAACTCTTTTTGTTTTATTCAATGTTTTTGGAAAATATTCAAGTTCAGCGACACCAAAAAGCAATGCAGAGAACTGAACAGTGATGTGAATACACACATAGAGCTACACACATCAATTCAATTAATAATAAAGATAGGTCATGACTGGATCACCTTCTTAAGATCAAATTCAAAGTGTGTCCATCATTTTTGTCATGCAATTTTCAATGTTACTAACCAATCTTTAATTCAACTTTTCTTTTAATATCCGCAAAACGTAACATGGGATTGGGGAGTATGTCTTTCACATTCTTCACCCTCGATTTTTATTACTTGATTTCAGAACGTCTTTGGGAATTGCCTACATCTTACTCTAGTCTTTCCTACTCCTAGTATATCTACTTCTTTCACATATACCCACATCAAAGTCTTTTCTGACAGACCTACTAACATTTAACATTCACACACATATGCCTAGATACATTCACACATCTAGTTAAGCCTACTCATCTAGCCTATTTCTCTGTCTGTGACTGCACTGAAAAGTTACAATCTCGTGTTACACTATGAGTGTGACACCGGCATACATGCGCTAAAGTTCTCAAGCAAACGCGCTTATTTTTATTTTTTTATTTATTCATTCATTTTTCATAAACAAAAGTTCTATGTAAATGTCAGGTACATGATGCCCCTTCGAACCCTTGACTGTCCAAGAATTTTCATGCGACGCGCGTGCCTGAGCAGCAAGCGGATCGACGGCCCACTAGGCCTAACGGCAATCCTAGTTTTCCTGGCGGGCTCTTGACCACCGGCAAGGCGTTACTACGTAGCAACCCTACCACGCTTCCCATGTAAATCAAATGACACCCATTCAGAATCACGCCCATACATCCTCAGTTCCAGACAGATCAAGTCGCAGATCAATTCTTCTACACGACGAGAGTAACTTAGCAACAAATCAGTAAATTCTTTTCAAATCGTTCTACTTCAAGTAGTTCTTGTAAGTCAATTCACATTCAAAATTTAACCGACTCTAATCAGTGACGGCGGGCAACCAACCTCACGCGATTTCAGTTGAAAGCATAACTGTTGGTAAAACACTTTCCAAACTGAAAAATACATAAAAATGTAAACTTACCTTGGCACCGATCTGGTGCCGCACTGGCCGGCTTGCATGTGAACGATTTCACGCATCTTGACTGTGTTTTGTGTGTGGAACGAGCGTTCTTGTCACTTGAAAATTTCTTGTCCGTTGTCTCTTGATCGATGGGTTAGAGAGTACTTAAATAGAAGTCGTCTGCTAGGATATTCATGCGCCCTAGGTAACGGAGGACAACACTGTCTGTGATTGGCCTTTTGGGTCCTTCGGACTATATTTCATCAAAACTTGACGTTTTAGTAAAGATTAACCCTATGTGATATACCCATGAGAAATTTTGTTTGTTTCAATAGAATTTCGATTTAACACGAACGTAAGTAAATTGATGATGACAATGAAGGGAATCATGGTACGTTTTCGTTCAGTGATCGCGGATTGATTTGTATGCTATTTGTCCTGTTTGACTAAGCACGAGCAAACTTCCGTAATGTTGGATTGTGGGGCGGGACAGCTGGTGGCATGTGCAGACTCATCGTGACTGAAATGGAGGGAAAAGAAGCTTTGAACATTATCGATGCTGCTCCACAGATTGCAATACACAATTTCAGTGACACGATTTTAGGGAATAAGATGTTCTTTCATGTTATTAAACTTAGCGAAAGTTTTCACATATGCGTCGGTTCTACACCAGACGTGAAAAACTTGGCAGTTGCTATGCAAACTAAATATGTAAGTAATGACTAAACATGTACAAACTTACGGGGGCTGCTATCTAGTTCAGATGTGAACGAAATAAATATCACGACAAATATTTCCGACGACATCCACCACATCGACGTCTTTAAAAAATATAAAAAAAGCACACTGGCTACAATAGGCTAGTTCTGAGATATTTTCTCACACATGGAGCTGACGAGTACACGGAGTTAATTTACAAAGTTGATGATATTGCCCCTAATCACCATTTAAGCATTGAATGTACAAGCAATGAATGTGAGTAATTTCATGTTAATGAATAGGAATTAGAATTTTTTTTTTTTTTTTTAAAAGCGGATCCCCGTTTCACAGTCTCAAAATAATCAGTCAGTTGTTTGTGGAGACTCTATGGAAGAAGAAGAAGAAGAAGCAACATTTATATTTTGTTTTGTTTTTAGGTGTAGGATGAGTATATGTTGCTTAAAGTTGGATTTTTATGTATTTTTCTTATGCCTGCAGGTGGACATCCTTATTTGTTAAAATTACAAATTCATCCGTCATCATGACGTCCACCAAACTAGAACAGAATGTGTGTGTGTGATTTAGACCAGCAAAAGTTATCGAAAGAATAAAAGCACTAAAACAGATATACCTGTTACCCTTTATACTGAGGCAGCCTCTGACAATCTGAGGCCAAACCCACATCAGAGTTCAGATCTGTTGTGTTCATTAACTTGTAAATAACTTACGCATCGGTATTCAGATGAATAAAACTTTTCAGATGAATAAAACTTTTCACTTCATTGCACATTTCCATACCCTATATTCTTCCCCACACCTTTCTTCTCCACCCCCTTACTTTCTTCCCTCCTTCAGCATCTTTCTCAACCTTACCCACTACCCTACAAAACTTTTACCCACCTGTTCATTCCATCCCTCAATCGTGCTCTCCAACTCCCTCCTACCACCCTTCCCACCCTCCATCCTGGACTGCAGTAATCAGCGAAGATTTTATGCATGTTTTTGTTTCCGTTATGTATAGCCAGTGTAGGAATTGGTAGCCAGTAGTGTGAAGCAAAATGTGTATATCATTCTCTCTCTCTCTCTCTCTCTCTCTCTCTCTCTCTCTCTCTCTCTTTTTATTTATATATAAAATGTATGTGTGTGTCAGTGTATGTGTTACGAGAGCATAGTGTAAAGAAGCTGTTTGCTTTTCCATTTTACCGCCCCCCCAAAAAAAAAAAAAAAAAAAAAATAAATAAAAATTGCATGTTCTCTCTCTCACTCTCTCTCTCTCTCTCTCTCTCTCTCTCTCTCTCTCTCTCTCTCTTTTCTTTTCATTCTTTCTCTCCATCCCTCTTGCATTTCTCTATCTTACTTTCATACATCCCTGGTTCATTGTTGTTTGATATTGTCAATGTGTGTGTGTGTTTCACAGGACAAAGTGGCAGTGTCTGGCAGCATTTTGCGTGGAGACTCCAGTGACCTGGTTTCATTGAATATGGCGCAAAAGCTAGGTGTGTATAAGAATATCCTCCCACCCTCTCCAGTCCCCCTCCAAGTGCTCCCAGCCACTTTCCAACCTTCACTCTCTCAGAATCTTTTCTGTCTCTGTCACTCACTCTTTATCTCTCTCAGTCTGTCTCTGTCTGTCTGTCTGCGTCTCTCCCTCCCTCCCTTTCTTTGTCTCTGTCTCTCTCTCGATCCATGAAACACACACACACACACACACACACACACACACACACACACACACACACACACACACAACCTTTCTCTCTCTCTCACTTTTTCTGGCTTTGCGTGAGAGAATGTGTGTGTTAGTATATGTGCATATGTGGCTGAATATCCCATTGAATTGAGCAGATATTGACATTTGTTTAATCTTTCTTTTTTACCATGTACCTTTGTCAGAGACAGTGGAACAGTTTGAACAAAATGATAATCCAGTTAAAGGGTCATCGTATGGACTTTTCTTTTTGCAACAGGGAGTTTCTTAATGGGCTTTTGATCTGCATATTCTTAACCCAGTTTAGACTTGGGCAGCCCAACTATATAATAATAGCTGTCCTTAAGGGATTAATCTATCACAGAAACAACACCTCTCTTTTCAAGATTTTCTCTCTGTTAAGCTGTTAACTGACAAATTCATATTTATCTAAGAATTTGCTTTGACAGTTCGGCACAGGTACAAGTACAACATGTAGAGGCTTTGGATTTGTTGTTCTAAACCTATGTGGAAATGTATTCATCTTGGAAAAAGTATCATATCAACAGCAGGAATATTGATGACTTTGACTTACATCTATGATGCACCAAAGACCTTCTCTAATGTATTTTGTGTTCGACTCCAAGTCTGTTTTGCATGATCTGGGCTGTAGGAAAGCCAGAAAAGGTTTTCTCTATGAAGTAAAGCACTCGATGAATTGTTTCATATTTGAAGTATAAGCATTGATTTCTGTTGGGTCTGAAGTGGAATGAAAAATGTGAACTATAAGAATATACAGAAAATGAATCGGACTGTTCATTGCAGTTTTCTGCATTTGAAATACATTCAGGTCTGGAAAATAAAATTTACAAAAAAGACTGTTCATTGTACATTCCCTTCTGTCGCATCTTTCAAATCCAGGTTTAAAACATAACTTTCCAAATAGATCTTAAGGGTCCAGAATCGTCCTAGTTTTTTTTAGTTGTTTGTCCCTGAGTTCACTTCTGTAATTATGAATGGGGACTGTGTGTGTGAGAGAGAGAGTGTGTGTGTGTGTGTGTGTGTGTGTGTGTGTTTGTGTGTGTGTGTGTGTGCAGGCACTACATACATGTCTTTTTTGAGAGAGAGAGAGAGAGAGAAATGTGTCATCATATGTGCCTAGATCCACAAGTGAGGTGTTATTGTACATGGCAGTCTTTATCATCATTACTTTTTTTTGTTTAAAAGGTTTACACGTTGCCTACCTACTCATGCCAGTTAGCAAAGATAGTTTACAAATTAAGGTTGAATGTATGGAACACCAAGTTTTCTCTTGATTTGTGTCTGTTGAAGACCTGTGTCGGGAAGTCGCATTTTATTAGATTTCTTGGTATTGAAAAGTCTTTATAATAAAAGCAGTGTCAATATGGGCAAACATCAAAATGAAAGCCATAGTTTGTATGATCCATTCATCATGGATTGGAGGTGCTATTGCTCAGTATGAAGTGATTACACTGATTGAAGATCCCCAACATGAATTGTAGAGTCTGTGTCATAGTTTTGTACAGATGTATGTGGACATTATTCAGTGAAAGTGAATGAGTGATTTCATTTGTTCAGCGTCTAGTGTCATCTGTAATGAAGAGATGTTAAGTAAAACCACAGAACTGAACTGAACTAATCTGGAACGTGTGAGCTCCAAAGTCAGTTTGATAAGGTTTTTGTGTAATTATGTAGATGGTAGTGATGTTTTTAATGTAGATGAAGACAGTTATTATTGTTATTGATCTTAATTGTTATATAAAACACCACTGTTTGTGCATACCCCTCCAAAACACAAAATTTGCATAAAAAAAAAGTTTGTATTCTTGTTTACAATGTACTGCAGCTCAGCCACAAAAAAGAAGAAAAAGAAAAACAACAGAAGAAAAACCCAATACAGTTATATAGTTACCGATGAATCCATCGGTGCTCAACCAATCACGACTGCAAATCCCAAACGGACTACGAACATGGACCAGATGGAATATCCATGTGTCTGTGGAAAGCGTTTCGCTACCACCCGTGGCATGAAGATCCACAGAACAAAGATGGGGATGTGTGAAGACTCATCTGAATGAGCAGCAGCACACTGCATCAGCAGATAAGCGGAAGACCAAGGCCAGGATTTAAACCACAGTGCCAAGGACATCCACGCTGTTGGTTCGGATGAGAATTCGCACAGGCCCTCGATGCCAGGCGCCTGAAACTCAACCTGCCACGACGAGCAACGAGACTGAAGATTGGGAGAAACTGGATGCAAAAATCATCCAAAGACTCGATGCACTGATAGGGAAAAGCACCCTGGAACACAAACTAGCCACATATGGGGACATTGTGTATGCCACATGTAGAGACGCCTATGGAGCAAAACTACCCAAAGAGAAAACACCTCCAAAGAAATCCAGACGCCAAGAAGAGATGGACAAGATCAGGGTCCAAAAGAAAAACCTCAAGAAGCAAAAATGAAGACTGCTCTGCCAGCTGAAAAACAAGGCTTGGAAAAACTCTGGGAAGACCTGAAAGCAAAACACAGCGCCCTCAGCAAAGCGGAATCTGCGAGGAAGAGGAAAAGCAAAAAGAAGAAGACACACAAGAGCGTTTCTTCAGAGACCCCTCCAGTTTGCAGAACTCTGTTCGAGCAGCCAAAATCTGGGACCCTAAGTGTGGACAAAGGAATTCTTGAGCAGCATCTGAGAAAAATATACTCTGACTCACAGAGCAAAGCACCACTCGACATTCAAGGTCTGGTGTGGCCAACCAACCCTGAGGAACACAGTTCAATGACAAGCCTCCAACGTTGGCGGAAATCAAGAAGGTGGTCGACAAAGCCAGAGCCAAATCATCACCAGGGCCAAACGGAATACCTTACCAGCTGTACAAGAAATGTCCCAAGCTGCTGGAGTGGCTCCACAGGCTGCTGCGATCAGCTTGGAGAAATCAGAAGATCAGCGGCCAGTGGATGACGGCAGATGGTGTGTACATCCCCAAAGAGCAAAACTCAAGTGACATCAGCCAGTTCAGGCCAATATCACTACTGAACGTCGAGGGAAAATCTTCTTCTCTGTCATGGCAGCAAGGCTGACCAAGTACCTCATGGAAAACAAGTACTTGGATGTGTCAGTCCAGAAAGGTGGCATTCCAGGCGTGGCTGGCTGTACTAGAACACGCCACAATGATCTGGGACGCAATCCAAAGAGCAAAAACAGAAAAGAGAGACCTGGACGTAGTGTGGCTCGACCTGGCAAACGCATATGGATCTGTACCCCATGAGATGATACAGTTGGCTCTTAAGATGTACCATGTGCCAAAAGAACATCCGCGACATGCTCAAGAAGTACTTCAATGGCTTCTCAATGCGGTTCTCTATCAAGGAGTACACAACAGATTGGATCAACTTGGAAGTGGGCATTGCAATGGGCTGTGCCATTTCCCCAATACTGTTCGTGCTGGCAGTGGAAGTCATCTTGAAAGCAGCAACAAGCAACGCAAGACAAACAGACCTTGGTGATGGATACAAGATGCCCCCTCTCAAGGCCTTCATGGATGACACTACAGTGAGTGATTTCATCCAGAGAAGACGAGACACGTCACGTGCTGGAGAGGCTGGATGACATAGTTGCCTCATCCAGAATGAAGTTCAAGCCAAAGAAATCACGGAGTCTCTCTCTGAGGAAAGGAAAAGTGGCCGAATCTGTGGTCTTCAGTGTTGCCAACCAGACCATTCCAACAGTAACAGAAGAGCCAGTCAAGAGCCTTGGAAGATGGTATGATGATATGCTGAAAAACACACAAGAGAGCAAAAGAAACCAAACAGATGTGTCGGAAGAAGGCTTGGAGAGACCATTGACCAGTGTGGGGCTCCCTGGCAAATACAAGGTCTGGTGTCTGCAGTTCGTGCTGATACCAAAGCTCCTATGGCCTCTGATGATATACGACATCTGCACCAGCATAGTGGAGGCAATGGAATCCAAAATCAACAAGTTCACAAGGAAATGGCTTGGTGTCCCACCCTGTCTGACTGACATAGCGCTATACTGTCGCCAAGCAAAGCTGAAACTACCACTGAATCCATCCTGGAGGAATATAAAGCAGGGAAGATCAGACTTCAAAGCATGCTGGAGGACTCAGGAGACACGGTGGTTGAAGCAATCAAGCTGAAGACAGGCAGAAAATGGAAAGTTCAAGAGGCGATGGATTCTGCTCAGACTTCAAAGCATGCTGGAGGACTCGGGAGACAAGGTGGTAGAAGCAATCAAGCCCCAGCTGAAGACAGGCAGAAAATGGAAAGTTCAAGAGGCGATGGATTCTGCAAAAGAAAGTCTCAAGATCAGAGAAATAACAGGACACACACAGACCAACAGACAAGGACTGGGTGTGACCAAAACTGAATGGTGGTCAAAGGCCAAAGGAAAAGCCAAAAGAGACATGATGATTCAGGAGATGAGAAAAGAAGAAGACCAACAAAGACTCCAAAAAGCAGTCCAGCAAAGCCAGCAAGGGCAATGGACAACGTGGGAGAATGCACTCCAAAGAAGTCTCACTTGGAATGACATTTGGCACATGGCCCCTCTCAGGATCAGCTTCATTCTCAGATCTGCATATGACCTTCTGCCTTCAAATGCAAACCTGGTGAAGTGGGGAAAAAACGACGATCCTTCATGCCCCCTTTGCCATGAAAAAACAAACACAGTGGAGCATGTCCTAAGCTCATGTAAAGTAGCCCTGGCTCAAGGAAGGTACACATGGAGGCACAACAAGTGCTCAAAGAGATTGTACAAGTAGTCTGGGCTAGTACCAACACCACAAAAGGGAAAATCAGGACTCCAAAAGCACCCGCAACATTCTTCACGGCAGGAGGCAGCGAATCATGGCCAAGAACAACAGTGCCACTCGGAACATGCAGGCAGAGTCTGCTGGACGGGCAGATGACTGGGAGTGCACAGCAGACCTCCCAGAATGGAATAGTCACCCAGAGATTATCAGCAAGAGTGGCATGAGACCAGACATAGTACTACACTCTCAGTCAACCAAGCAGCTGATCATGATCGAGCTCACGGTGCCATATGAGAGAACAGAATGGAGGCAGCTCAGATCTACAAGACTGAAAAGTATGCTGATCTGGCAAACAGCCTGAGGAGAGAAGGCTATCAGGTCAAAGTCCTCACTGCAGAAATTGGAGCTAGGGGGTTTGTGGGAACGTCTGCATACAGCCTCATGAAACAGCTCTCAGTTGCAGGGAGGGAAAAAACCAAAGCCCTGAAGCAATGGCAGAAGCGGCAGAGAGGTGTTCAAGTTGGATCTGGTCAAGGAGGAACAAAAGTGAACTTCATAAGGCTTAACTTTCCTACAAATATCAGGTGTCCCTGTGGCTCAGTGGTTAGTGCGCGAGTCATTAAGTGGAAATGAGCATGTCCAGAAGGCATGGGTTCGAATCCCAGTCATGGCTCATCCCAAGATGGGAAAAAAAAAAAAGGGGCAGCAGAGGGACATCCGGAGTCATGAACCGGGTGCGGCCCAACCCCCCTAGAGTGTCAGGAGATAAGGCTGAAACACTCGCTTGAAGGGGGCTTCTCTTCTGAGGACTCTCTGCTGCCACGCTCTCCACGAGTTTCTTTCTACTTACTTGCGTTGTTCATTCTGTTGACTGTACTTTGCAAACCAAACAAAGGCAATCAGTCGATCGGTTAAATAGTCTTTCACTCAAGATAGAGGGAAAGTGAGAGTCAGTTCCTCCTCACCACCACACACCCTCAAGAACAACACAAAAAAAAAAAAAAAAACTTTTGTGCTTGGTGGTGAAAAGGGGCATAACAGAAAAGGCTCCAACTGCCTTGTGATCAACAAGACGGAAGCAGACAGCTCTAGATTTTTACTTAAACAAAAAATGTTAAAGATAAGTATTTGCGCTGCAAGATGCCGTACTTGGAAAAGTTGAACATGAAGTAGGGGATGGGCTTTTCTATGGTATTTTTTTTTCATGGTACTTGGGAATATTGTCCATTATCTTCTGTTTGTTTGTTGTTGTTCTTCTTCTTTTTGTTCTTCTTTTTTTCTTCTTCTTCTTCTTCTTCTTCTTCTTCTTCTTCTTCTTCTTCTTCTTCTTCTTCTTCTTCTTCTTCTTCTTCTTCTTCTTCTTCTTCTTCTTCTTCTTGTTTCTTTCTTCTTCTTCTTCTTCTTCTTCTTCTTCTTTCTTCTTCTTCTTTCTTCTTCTTCTTCTTCTTCTTCTTTATGTTATTATCATTATTATGGTGACTAAGATGGAAAGAACAAAGGTGTGTTAAATTGATATTGGAATTTAGTTTACTTTTAACCTTCAGGGTAGCTGAGCAAACTGAGAAGAAGGTGTTTCGACTGGCCCCCATCACACCCCCACCCACCACCCCCTTACCATTCCCCTGATCCATAAAAAAAAAAAAAAAAAGACAGGAAAAGAGAGATAGCAACCCACCATTACAGCTTCCATCCTCCATCCCCCAGTTCCCATTCCTTTTCCCTTCGCATGCCTGACTCACGTTATAACAAAATACTTTTTTTTTATTTGTTGCTTGAGGCAGTAGGTATTTTCTTAAGGGCACTAAGCTTTGTTTTATGTACATATATGAAAAAGGTTTTGAGCTTTTTTTTTTTTTTTTTTTTTAATGTAAAGTGAGGAAATGTTTGTACTGTGTTGGACAGCAAAGCGGACAGGGAAGCAGGTGTTTGTGAGCTGCAGCGTACCCTACGACCAGAACTTGCTGCCTCTGATCGAGAAGAGGATCGGAGAGGAGATCACAGCTCACCCAGGCTTCTTCTGATCTGAAGATCGCCTGATGATGGTGAGGTTTGGTTTTCTTCCTTCTTTTTTTTTTTTTTTTTTTCTTTTTCTCTTTTCTCCTGACAGTATGTTTGGGATTGGCTGTTGTTGTGGTCGTATGTTTGTGTTTGGTTGTGGCTGTTGTTGTGGTCGTATTTTTTTTTTTTTTTGGTTGTGCTGCTGTTGTTGTGATCGTATGTTTGTTTGCTTTTTGGCTGTGGCTGTTGTTGTGGTTGTATGTTTTTTTTTTTGGTTTTTGGCTCTTGTTGTGGTCGTATGTTCTTTTTTTGCTGCGGCTGTTGCTGTGGTCGCATGTTTGTTTTTTGGTTTTGGCTCTTGTTGTGGTGGTATGTTTGTTTTTTTGGTTTGGGCTGTTGTTGTGGTCATATGTTTGTTTTTTGTTCTGGTTTGTTGTTGTGATGGTATGCTTGTCTTTTGGTTTGGGCTGTTATTGTGGTTGTATGTTTTTGGTTTGGGCTGTTGTTGTGGTCGTATGTTTTTTTTTGATTTGGCTGTTGTTGTGGTCGTATGTTTGCTTTTTGGTTTTGGCTGTTGTTGTGGTTGTTGTGTTTGTTTTTACCTCAGACATGTTTTTTTGCTTTCAGTTCATTTTATTTCCCTAGTATTCAGCCATCTCCAGTTTGTCTTGTTGTAGTCCCAGCATGGATACCCTAGGGAATAACCAGTAGCAAATTGTCACAGGGCAGCCCACCAGGGGAGACACTACTGTACTGTCCAGTCATATGTGTTGTGTTCAGTGATGTCTGTTTTGACAATTGCTTAGTGATGGAGTCAACCTGAGAGTGTCTCCACCTGTGAGCTCCCTCCTCCCAATGCCCTCTCCCATAGAAATGTACATGTTCATGCAACGACAGTCCCCTGCACCTAGTGATTCTCCATCGTTCATTTGCTGCATGCTAATGAAAGTTCTCTCTTTCTCTGTCTCTTCTCTCTCTCTCTGTCTCTGTCTCTCTCTTTCTCTCTGTCTGTCTTGCTCGCTCTCTCTCTCTCTCTCTCTCTCTCTCTCTCTCTCTCTCTCTCTCTCTCTCTCTCTCTCTCTTGCAGTTTGAGTTTATATTTGTAGGACAATTCTTCTTGGTAAATTAACTCAATAATTTCATGACTGAACTCGGAGAGATCAACATTGGGACAGATTTGCCTCTGTGACAGGAATATGAGGCTGGATCAATGAATGATGTGGTAATTGCTTAGCAAGCATCCCCTCAGTTTATTTAAACATGTGTTACTGACAAAAAGACTAAACATCACATTGAGTAGAATTGATCCACTTGAGTACTCACAGAATTTCAGTGACTTAACACTCTTTAGTCATTGTGTTGTGGCAACTTCAGACACCACTTTCAAGCTGTCAGAGGGAAAAGGGAGAATTTTGAAAATGTTACAAACTGTAACCTTAACCGCTCAAGACAATGAAACAAAGAAGGTTTTTTCATTGGTCAAGTTTGAATTGGGACCAGTTCTTTGATGTTACAAACTGTAAACTTATTAACTCCTCAACAAGACGATGAAGTTAAGTTTTTTTTTTCGTCGGTCAAGTTTTAGTTGGGACCAATTCTATTGGTGATCGAATTGTATAGGGATAGAAAATCTTTTGTCACAGCATTTGGGGTTGGCGATAGAGAGTAATGCTATAGAGTAGATCACACATTCACATTATATTCAAAGAACCTTCTTTGTAGATTTTTTTTTTTTTTTTTTTTTTTTTTTTTTTTTGCTCTCCCAACCTCTGTACCACCTCAGAGGCAGTGCAACCACGCTGCTCATTCCGACACCTCGTCCACCCACAGTCTGGTCGGCCCCGCCGCAGCCCCGGCACTGGCCATCCACAGGGAGCAGTCAGTGTCAAGTCATCAAGAGGCAACCCCACCGGAGAGACGCTGCACTGCTGCTGAGTCACTTTGGTGGAGTTCAGTGGCGCCTGTTCTGATCTAACATACTCAGGACAACACCCACTAAGCCCCCTAATGACAACAATAATTGCTTAGTCGCGGAGCCGGCGTGAGTGAACTCTCCCTCCAGAGGGCGCCACCACGTCCGTCCAACGACAAACCCCCGTGGACTCGCCGATACCAGTGACCCCGACGGAACTAAACCAGGGCCACAGACGTGGAGAGGACATCAAAATTGAGGTCACCATGAGAGCAGGGCATGAAGGGCCACAGAATTTGAGATTTTTTTTTTGGGTGCTGATCGATGAGATTGAGGATGATTAAATGATGCTACGGATTTCCATTTTGGTCTGAGACTTTATGACAGGGCTGTACTCTCTACGCTTCCTTTCATAATGTATCCCGGCGTCAGCCAGGTCCGAGAGATACAGGCACCTGCAGTGTTGGTCGGGAAATTTGAGCAACACTCTAAGAAATGCATCCATTAAGTGGATGAAACTCGAATTTGTGGTCCCAGTCTTCCCAACTGAGTCCACAGCAAACTCAACTCTGGGTAGGAGCCGGTCGAGGTAGAAAAACCCACATGACTCTGATGGGATTCGAACCACGACCTCCCAGCCAGGAGTCCACGATGCTAACCACTTTGCCATGGCGGCACCTTCTTTGTGGTTGACACAGATTTTCTCACAAGATCAGAGGTGTGCCAAATATTCCAAAATTCTGAAAATTACTGTAAATTGTATAATATGTCAGAAAATGCCTATCAAACACTTTACAGGTATTCTCATTGAGGACTTCTGAAAACTTGTCAGTGTTTTAAAATATTCTGTGGGGAGAAGGTATTTTCTGTAACGTCTGCTTTCGAAGTGTTAAAAAACACTGCAAAGTTTTCAGCTGTACTGAAAGACTCAGTGTGGTAGATAGGTATTTCCCCTAATTTTTAAGTTCCTGAAAGAGAGAGAAACATTTTTCTTCTGGTCTAAGATTCTACAGAAGAACAATTTTTAGGTAAGTTTTGTGTGTCTTGATAAATCTGTTTAATGTGACTGTGTTTTCCAACAACTGTGTACGGACTTGACTGCAGTGAGTTGACAGCCCTCATCTGATTCCGCATGGTCAGCTGGGCCGTAAGCAGGAATGAAAATTGGAATGTAACTGAATTGAATCTTTTTTAAAGCCTGTGTATATCAGGCACTATATATGTGATTTGAAAGCAGTTTGTGGTATTCCAAACAGTGTCAAAGATACTTGAGGAATATGCAGAAACAACAAAATGACCAAGCGGTGGTGTCCACCTCATGGAGGATCACAGATTTTAACCTGTTCGGTGTGCCTAGCTTGATGAGAGGTAACTTCACAGTAAGAATGGGTACCCTTTGCTGCTATGGCTGTCGAGCTATCTTGTCATGGGGAAGTCCGGAATTTTTCTCGTTTTATATTTATACTGCTTATAAAACAGACAAAATTTTCAGAAAGGTGGTCTCTAGATTGTATTGATAGTTGGTAATCTCATTTTCGTCAGTGAGAAAGTCAGTAGAATTTAAAAAAAAAAAAACAAAAACGTTTTTTCTTGTTGTTGTTGTTTTTTTAAACCCTGGCAAATAGGATTTAACTTCCAGCTTAATTCCCAGGCGGCGAAAGGGTTAAGCAGAAGGGCAGAAAGGAAAGTGCAGACCTCTGCCACAGTTGAAGTTGACAGATCCTGGATCAGCACCAAAGATCAGCATTGAAAATTTAATTGGTTGGTCTTTTGACTGTAAACCTGGGCTGCCACCAAGTTTGATTATGATGGATGTAACTGTGTTTGCATCATGCAGCTGAGCGCATCCTTGATCTGGCCGTTGGTTCTTCTTCTTCCGCAGTCAATTAATCGTTGATGTGTGTGTGTGTCCTGTATCCCGAAACCCACACTGTAGCTGACACACTCCATCTTTGACAGGTCGGACCAAGTTTTGTGTGTAGAGGGGCTTCTCCCTTAGCTCAAGACTAATAAGTCCTACCCAGTGAGCACCAGGGGGGATGGTTTGTTCTCTGGGCTGTCCTTTCCCAGGGCAGAGAGCTTATAGGGCAGCTCTTGCTGGCATGATGCTCCTGTCATAGGACATATGGGGTCTTTCAGTGTAGATAGCAGTGCCATCTGTTGGCATACCCTTGCTGATAGACAGACAAAGGGAAGAACACGCATGGAAAGATAACTTCCGTAGCAGAGGTGGTCAGCCTCCACAGCACAGTTCAAGTGATGCTACAGATTTTGCCAATCACTTGTGTCCATGAAGGTCACCCAGTATTGAGAGACTACCAAACCAGGAAAAAGGGTGGTTTGTGTGTGTGTGTTTTGTGTGTATTTTGTGTGATACTTCCCTCCCCCATGTCTGTCCATGTCATTTGCTTTCTGCCATTCATCAGCATGCAAAACATGATGTTGAAAATTATCACCCCCCATAATAATAAGAGAGAAAACTGCTATCATTGGCCAGTTTGGTGTCAGAACTTAAGGTCACATGGAACACGTGTCATTGCCGCTTGTGTGTGCACATGCACGCATATACACACACGCACGCACACACACACACACACACACACACACACACACACACACACACACACACACACACACACACACACACACATTATGCGCGTGATCATGCGCGCATGCACACGCACGCGCGCACACACACACACACACACACACACACACACACACACACACACACACACACGTGGGCGCACATGAACACACTTATGAGTGTCGGTGCATGCACACACACACACGTACAACACACACACACACACTCGTGTGCATGTGCTCACAAAGACTCTCTCTCTCTCTCTCTCTCTCTCTCTCTCTCCCATGAATGCATGCACACATACACATGCTTACACCCCACATGAAGACATGCACGCAGGAACACATGCACACACATAAAGGAGAGAGATAAGGAGGGAGAGATTGTCATTTGGAAACAATATTGATGATAACTATCTCATCACAACAGTAATTCATCCAGAGAGGGATGGGGGAAAAATGCTTCTCTTCCAGTCAGCCCTTAGAAAAATACAGCCAGTTCTTGATAGCAGCTGCATAATTTCCTTCAGTATTGACAGTTTAAAATGATATTGACATAGGCTAGAACACCAAGGCTACATCAAAATATTATTATGCTCTGCATAGTTAGTTATGTGGGGATTGTCTTCAGTTGTGACAAACTCCTAGCGTAACATTATCAGTCTCCAAAATCCCCCGAATTGGAGTGTGGCTGCCCACGTGGCGGGGTAATCAAAAACGGTCACACGCGTAATGTTCTCATCCCCAGCTGATGCATTTGTACCATAGTGTTCAAGTACTTCAGCTGTTCGGATGATCCCTGGAGTCTTTTAGCCCGGGGTGCAACAACAACATCAACATAGTGTGAAGCCTCATCCAGTGAGTCTGTAAGGTTTGCCAATTTCCTTGTTTGACCAATAGTGCAGTATCCCAGTGTGTGAATCTCAGACCTGGCTTATGACGGGATGTGTCGTGAAAGGAATCTGGAGCTGCCAAGTTGTCGCAGGCCAGAGTTTCATGTTGTCTCAGACCAAACCAGAAGTACATGAGATCGATGTCATATAGTCGTGAACCAAACTGGAGCTGGGTATATCCATCATCACCGTTCTGTCTGATCATCATAGACCAGAAAAGTTCCAGATTCTCTGATCCCTCACACCCTGCTCTTATGATGAGCCCAGGTACAGCTGGCCCACCATATCCTTACCTTTGGTGAGTCTCTGTAAAAGTGCTAGCGCTCGTGGTCAGCTCTGTGTGCCTGTATAAAAGGGTTAACATCATGCTCAACTCTCTGTGTGCCTGTATAAAAGGGGTTAACATCATGCTCAACTCTCTGTGTGCCTGTATAAAAGGGTTAACATCATGCTCAACTCTCTGTGTGCCTATATAAAAGGGTTAACATCATGCTCAGCTCTCTATGTGCCTGTATAAAAGGGTTAACATCATGCTCAGTTCTCTGTGTGCCTGTATAAAAGGGTTAACATCATGCTGAGTTCTCTTTGTGCTGTATAAAAGTGTTAACATGATCATGCCCAGTTCTCTGTGTGCCTGTATGAAAGTGTTAACATCATGCTCCATTCTCCGTGTGCCATTGGGGCTTGAGCTGATGGCATTGGATCTCCACCAGTTTTATCTGCTGCTGTTCTGGAAGCTGTCTTTAAGAACCAGTCCTCTGCCTTGCTGCTTTTCTCTCCTCTGTTCTGTGCCAGGTGTCTGTGAGCTGGCCGTGGGTTTCTTTACTTCTGGATGGTCCAGCACAGGGCTGTTGGGGCTGCGAGATAGACTACAGTGGCAATAGTGTCTTTGATGGGCTGTCTCTTGATCTTCACTGAAATGTTTACTGTAGGCAATAGTGTCTTGATGGGCTGTCTGTTGATCTTCACTGAAATGTTTACTGTAGGCAATAGTGTCTTGATGGGCTGTCTGTTGACCTTCACTCACTGAAATGTTTACTGTAGGCAATAGTGTCTTGATAGGCTGGCTGTTGACTGCACTGTTGTAGGAGAGAGTAGACTGCAGTGCTTTCTCTGTAGTCATGGAGACTCGTCAGTCATTCTGGCTTCACGATGAAGCAGTTCTTGTGGTCAGTTGGGGCTTTGTACTAAGTAGTGGGGAGTGTCCTATATAGAATGTGTAGGATCAGAGAAGGCACCTGTGACTGCCCCAAAAACCATCTGTGTAGTGTCTCCACACTACATCCTGATGCTGGTAGCTCCGTGTAAACTGCTGGTGGTGGAACTCCTTAAGGCAGGCCTGAATGTGGGTTATGTATGGAGAAGACTGGAAGGATTGGCTAAGAGAACAGTACCACTGACAATTCACAGAAGATGAGGCAAAACACACACACACACACACACACGCACACACACACACATGTGACATTAGAATGTGACATTGTATGTGTTCACTGGTTGACTCAGTGCCACAGATGGAAGTCAACGGCTCATTTCAGTTTCACGTTAACTTAGAGTAAGAGTTCCGTATTGAGATTTTCCATGTCAAAAGATCCAGTCACCGCTGCAGTTCTTTTTGGAAGTTGAATTTTGAACGTGCTTTCCCACTCACCTTGTGTGCTGAGCCCTTTGCTTGTGTCTTGTATCTAAACTTTCATTTAATCTGAAGAGCTGGCGGACAGGACCAGAACTTTGAATGGGTTGGCTGTCAGAGTCTTCACCTGAAACACTATTGTGTGGGGTCAGATTTATTAATGAACTCAGTGCTGATTTCTATTTCATTGAATCATGTATTGTGATTGGCTATGGTCAAAATGACCCCTGTCGAATGATAAAGGCCAAGGTCATGGCCTTCAGTCAGTATGCAAAGATGAAGGGATAGCTGACATGGTTTACTTTAACATCTTTGGCGGAAATGATTGTTGAATAAGAAAACTGAGTTCAGTTGAAAACAGTTGAAAAAGGGGGTAAATGCAAAAATGGAATGGGCTACACTTTTGATCGCAGAAGATGGCGCTCATACTCACACTGCCTATATCTACACTCACACACCTACACACACACACGCATGCATGCACGCACACACACACACACACACACACACACACACACACACACACACACACACACACACACACACACATACACTGTATATATACATACACACATACATATATACATACACATGAACTGCCCTTTCCTATTTTGGTTTTCTTAATAAGAATTCTGTACGTCTGAAGTGTTTGTTTCCCTAAGATAAGAGGCCGTTGTGATTTTCAAGTGACTTTTTTTTTTTTTCTTTCTTTTCTCCTCTCTCTCTCTCTCTCTCTCTCTCTCTCTCTCTGTCTGTCTGTCTGTCTGTCTGTCTCTGTATCTGTTTGTCTCTCTCTCTTTTTTTGTTTTGGCTGGATTGGATTGGCATTTGAAATGTAATGTAGTTCTCAAAAGTATCTGAAGTTTAACTTATAGTACTTTTTGATCAGTGTAATCACATACAGTGTGATTATGCAGTTTACAGATATATGTTTATTTGCATTAGAAATTGTGTGTGTGTGTGTGTTTTTTTACATCGGTTATATATGCCTTTCCGTTTGAGTATAGGTGTGTGCTTGTTTTGTTTGTTTTTGCTTCTTCGTCCTTGAACTTCTCAGATAATATTGTGTGAGATATTTGAAATTGTCTTAAAGCTAAATTAATGAGCATTCTGAGAGTAACATAATGTTGAAGGGTCACAAAGGATAAAGAATAAAAACACAAAAAAAGAAGAACATTGTTCAAGGATGACATATAGAATGGGCTTAGGGAAAAACTGACATGTCTGTGTATGCAGACACAAGCAGAAAGCAAAGCACCATGGTACAAAGCATTTCTGTCACACCTGATTGATTATTGACCCCCACCCGGCCCATGGGGAGTGGCCACTCAGGCCCTGGACAAACAGAGCCAGTGCTATTCAGTCGGCCGGAACAGGGGGACACGACTTTCAGAGCAAGTGGGCGGAAAAGCATGGCATGAAATAAAGGAAAACGACGCTGGAAAGTTGCCAGCAACTCTCAGAACTTGTTCATGCAGGCAGCTGGGATTTGCCGCCTCTGCTTTGCAAAAGAAATAAGCATCTCCGTTGAATAAAATAATGTTGTTTGTATGTGGAGAAAACATGGTCATATATATGGCCCTTTGCGGTTGGCTGGGCTATAAGTAACATTACCATTGCCATCATAACAAGAGCTACTGTGTTTACTATGGTACTAAAAAGCATGTAGGTAAATTGATTCTTTACTTTCTTCTGAGAAAAAGGCACAAGTTCGTTCATTCTCTGGCATACACATGTGAAGGAGAGAGCATGTAAGAAATCGATGTGAAAGTTCTAGAATTCATGTAAGTGCACACACACACGCACACACACACACACACACACACACACACACACACACACACACACACACACACACACACACAAACACACAGACAACAAACACACACGCACGCACGCACGCACGCACGCATGCATGCACGCACGCACGCATGCACGCACGCACGCACACTCAGACATATACAGGCTCAGGTTGAATTCTTGCATGCCGATACATTTTATCCAGCTCCTGTTCCTTTTTCATGTCTAAGGTAGATGTTTTTTTTTTGTCTCTAGTTGGCTAAATATTGGTCCAACCGCTGTGGCATTGTAAGCCAGTTATACCGCTGACCGAACAGGTTACTATGGTCTGCGAATGTTTACCCGACCGTGTGAACGCATAGGAACATTGGCCCAGAACAAGAAAGCTGGAAAGAAGTGTACAGGGTATGAGAAAGTGTTGTTGTTAGGGTTTAAGTAGTCATATCTATTCAAGTCACTTTCTACTCCCCCCCCCCACCCTCTCTCTCTCTCACTTTCTCTCTCTCTCCCTCACCCCTCTCTCCCCTGTCCCTCTGTCTCTCCTCTCTTCTCTCTCTCTCTCTCTCTCTCTCTCTCTCTCTCAGGTAAGGGTAAGCTTTTTGTCCTCAAAGAAGCCTGAGGGTGGTGACTGGCAATAGCAGGCCTAAAAGGCTGTGACGCAGAAAACACTTCCTACTGCTGTGTGGGCGTTTACCAGTTTAGGGTTGTTAAGGGCCGCTGGTGGCGGCGTCCTTGGCACATGTCCACAGAGATCGAAGGATTGTAGCCGTGTGTCTGTGTGCTTTGACTGATGTGTGAACAGCGTGAAGAAAGCCTTGAAGAAGCAGTCACTCCTGTTTTGTGTTTAGCTTCTTAGCCGTACCTTGAAACTGACGTGACTTGAAAGGAAGTGTGAGTGAGTGAGTGAGTGTGTGTGTGTGTGTGTGTGTGTGTGTGTGAGAGAGAGAGAGAGAGAATTTGTGTGTATCTCTCTCATTAATCAAATAATTCATTCTTTAGTATGTATGTCTTTTTTCTCAGTGAGTGTGTGTGTGTGTGTGTGCGTGTGTGTGTGTGTGTGTGTGTGTGTGTGTGTGTGTGTGTGTGTGTGTGTGTGTGTGTGTGTGAGTGTTCAAATGAATAAGTAATCATTAATTTTGTGTGTGTGTGCATGTGTTCCAATGAATAAGTAATCATTAATTGTGTGTGTGTGTGTGTGTGTGTGTGTGTGTGTGTGTGTGTGTGTGTGTGTGTGTGTGTGTGTAAACGAAAGCAGGATGTTTCATGTGTTTTCTCCAAGTAAGTGATACATCATAAACATTATTTTGTGTTAACCAAATGGCTGCGGGGGCTGCCCAGTAAGATTATTGTCTGTCTTTTTGTAGGAGTACATGTACAAGCTCACAGAATGTGTTGCTAAGGACAGTCTTCAATGGACTGCCTGTGGGTTTGTAGTTGGGCTCATTGCTCTGACTCCTTAGATGTGAGGGGAACAAGCTCTGTGGCATGTTTTCATCATGAAAGGAGGAAGAGTGTAAAGAGGGAAATTCAGGGTGGCTGGCTGTTCATTACATGTGTGTAAGTCATGTATTGGTCAGAGCAGTAAGATTATTTTCTTTTTAAGAATTAGACTTGATGTGGAGAATTGACTTGGCAAATGCTGCCATCTTCGTGGGACCGTTCATTTTTGATTGTTGTTGGTTTTTTTTTTTTTTTTTTTTTTTTTTTTTTTTTTTGTCCGAAAGGGGGAGAGTTTCATATAGTGTATGATTTGATTTGATTCCTGGTGAAACTAATTAAGAGGTGGCATCTTGAGGCATTATTTGGTGGATGTTTGTCACCTCTTTGGTGAGTTGGCTTATGAAAGCCTCATACAGGCTGCTCCCTGTGGATTGCAGGCTGTGGGACAGTGACAGGATGAGCTGGATGTGCTGTGTGTGTTGGTGTGGGGTGGGGGTGGAAATCTGGACTGAATGGGTTGAAAGAAATGTTTCAGCGTCAGTGTCGCCACAGCCCGGCTGCCCACACAGGGCCATTTCAGGGCTGGTGCTACTGAGAGGGGAAAAAAAGAACTGATGACAGTTTGCTATGTGGTTTGTAGGATGCATGTGGAGAAGTCATGTTTTACATGTTGTTTGTGAGGTCCATGTGTCCAACTGATGACATCTTACAGGACTGTGTGTAGGTCAGCATGTAGAGCTGGGTACATTGAACAGAACTTTCTTGAGGGTCAACATCAAGAACTGACTACATTTTGGGGGTCAGAATAGCTCAGTGAGTGGTAGAGCGCTGGACTCGTAATCTCGGGGTTGCGGGTTCAAATCTCTGCCGGGCCGCTTCGGTACAGGGGGATTTTTCCCTTTGAGTTAACATTGTGTGCTGACTCCCTTTCCCATACAGTCCTTCGAATGAGACCATAAACCGAGGTTGTGTGTGTGAACACATGCATAACATCTTTCACACACGTAAAATCCCATCACCAGTTGTCGAAAGAGAAGGCCAGTTTGGCTGTTGGTATTGGTGACACGTTACGCATAGCATGCACCTTCCCCGAAGATGGAGTATGGCTGCCATAATGGCAGGAAAAAAATGGTCACACACACAAAACTCCACTACCGTTGTTGGGTAGATGGGATTAATCCTTGCCTGTCTGTACAGGGTGTGTCTGCAGGAGTATCAGCCTGCGTACGCAAAAAAAACAACAACCAAAAACAACAAAAAAAAACACCCCTTGAAATGCCCAGTAACAAGTGTGTTACAGTAGTAGCATTATCAAGCAGAGCTGTAGAACATGGCTTTGAATTGTTCGTAGTTACTATAACAAGTGTGTTACAGTAGTAGCATTATCAAGCAGAGCTGTAGAACATGGCTTTGAATTGTTCGTAGTTACTATCACTATATTCTCTTTTCTCTTCCTCTTCTGCTAATAATTTTCTCTTTACTCTTGCACACTAGTTTTTTGTTGTTGTTGTTTTTTTTTTTTTTTTTCAGCCTTCATATATGTGCTGTTGTTCCATAAAGCTTTTTACACTTTTTTTTTTTTTTTTTGGTCTTGTTACAGTTTATAGCATACATGCTAGGAATTTTGTGGTGTGCGCGCGCGCGCGTGTGTGTGTGTGTGTGTGTGTGTGTGTGTGTGTGTGTGTGTGTGTACAGTAGACTTCTAAATCACTGGAATGGACACAGGCTGTACTTTCTGAGTGCTGATTTGCTCACATGACTTTAATGGGACTGAAATGGAAAACAAACAAGCAAACCATTATGATGATTCTCCTTACGTTGATGATTTTCTTGATTGGCTTTTTTTGGTTTGTTTTTTGTTTTTGGTGTGTGGGTCGGTCAGGATAACTAGAATGCTTGCTAGTTCTTGGTGTGCTTGTGGGCAAGTTTTTGTGTGTGTGTGTGTGTGTGTGTGTGTGTGTGTGTGTGTGAATAGATAATGGAACTAAACAAAAATGCATACGTGACCTGCAGAGGAGGAAGAGAGCGAGAGAAGGGAGGAAGTTGGTGATGGCAGCTTTGCAGAGCGAGTCAGCTCAGTGACTGGCTGACAACAGTTTGCTATAAACGGTCCAGCAACACCTGATGTGTCGCTATTGATCCAGCTGTACCAGGCGTTACTGCATTGGTCCAGATCCTGACGTCTCAGTTTCTGTGTCTTCTTTTATTTGTTACTGTCAGTCTGTTGGTGTCTGGTTCAGTTTGTCTCACTCTTTGTCTGTCTGCCTCTCTCCCCCCCTAGCCTCCCCCTCCCCCTCTCTCTCTCTCTCTCTCTCTCTCTCTCTCATGCACATATGTACACACACATTTACTCATATGCAGACATACACTCACCCATTCTTACATACACACACAGACACCCACAGTTACATACCCACAGACAGACACACACACACACACACACACACACACACACACACACACACACACACACACAGGTATGTGTATGTCGACTTCGGATCGATGTTAGACAGACGCTGGTCCGGCTAGTGAAAAGATTTTCACATATAGAATTGGGTACGCACTTACCTCAGGCTTTTATAAGTGCATGCATATGAATGCAGCGATATGTACAAAACAAGCGTGCATCCACGCAAAAAAAACACACACTCTCTCTCTCTCTCTCTCTCTCTCTCTCTCTCTCTCTCTCTCTCTCTCTGATACTGACAGTCATGTATGGGTACAAAGCAAGAATGCAATCATTTTCAATCGGGCTCTGACAATCTTAAGGTGGTGGGACAAGCTGAATTCAGGATCGGCCCGGCCGGGCGACTCAACACATAGTGCTGCCTAGTTCGTAGGGGTTTTTTTTTGTTTTGTTTTTGTGTTCCTGGGTCCTGCCACTCCTTGTTCAACCCTTCTCCAGTTCCACCTGCTTTCAGCTGTCGTCTGTAACTCAATACTACCTCGAGGGGCTGTGATCCCAAGTTGTGCTGGCGTTCCTTCCTATGACGAGAGTCGCCAAAATGTAGGCCGGGGCACATGGATTGAAGGATTCGTCCTTTTTCCTTGAAATTGTGACACAGGGTATTTTGTTTTGTTTGTTTGTGTTTTCTCTCATTGAAATTGTGACACAGGAATTTTTGTTTTGTTTGTTTTTCTTTTTTCTCTCATTAAATTGTGACACAGGTTTGTTCCTTTCTTTTTGTTTGTGTTTTGTTTCTAACCATTAGAATTGCGTTACGGGTTCTTTTTTTTTTTTTTTTTCGTTAAAATTTTGTGACACATTTTTTTTTTTTTTTTTCATTAAAATTGTGGTTCTGGTTTGTTTCCTTTTCCGTTGAGATTGTTGACACTGGTTTTCTTTCCTTTTCTCATTAACATTTTGACACCGATTGCTGTGTGTCGTCTGCAGGTGTGTGCGGAGATGAAGGGAGATAAGACGGTCTCGGGATATCCCACAGGAAACCAGGGGACCCATTAACAGAGGGAGGGCTGCCAGGTTGCCCGCCTGCCTGCCTGCCTGTCCGTGCATGATCCCGTGGGCTTCCCGCCTCTCTGGGCAGAGCTATTCTGTGCCGAGGAACGAAGCAATCTCCCCTCCTTCCCCCTGCCTCCGCCCTGCCCCCCCCCCCCCCCCCCCCACACACACACACACACACACACGCGCGCACACTCTCTCTCTCTCTGTGTTTGTGTGTGTGTGTGAGTTCAAATACCTCATTCCCCAACCTTTTCCCGCTTTCCTTCAGCACAACTAGAGGAGGGAAGGATAGAATCAGTTAATTGAATGAAGTGACACTGGCACCTGCGTGCACTGTCACATACACGTGCACAAGCAAACGCATGTATAGTGTGTTTGTGCATATGTATGCACGCACGCACGCACACACACACACACACACACACACACACCCACACACACACACACACACACACACACAAACACACACACGCACGCACGCACGCACGCAGTGTTTCAATACCAGTGCAGATGAGTTAGAAATACAGCTTTGTCCTTAATGCACCTTCTGTTTCCAGGACATTGTGTGTCAAATAAAATCCTCATGACTTTAATGGCAATAAAATCCTGCTGCTGCTTCCTCCTCACACACAGACACACGCTTAGGCTTACACACACACACACACACACACACACACACACACACACACACACACACTCTCTCTCTCTCTCTCTCTCTCTCTCTCTCACACACACACACACACACACACACACACACACACACACAGAGTAGACAATACGGTCACTGTTCACCACCAGGTAAATACATTGTCATCCAGTACATGACAGTGGTGTGACCGAGGACTGGAATCTCCCCACTCCTCCCCACCCCACCCCACCCCTCCCACCCCCATGTTTCCCGCCCCCTGTCTTATATCTGTCAGCACTTGACCCCAGCCTTTCCCGCCTTGCTGTACCCACACCCTGGCGCTCTCTCTCTGTCTGTCTGTCTCTCTCTCTCTCTCTGTCTCTCTCTCTGTCTCTCTCTCTCTTAACCTATGCATGAATAAACTTTCTGTATCCCTCTCTCTCTCTCTTTTGTGTGTGTGTGATAGTATAACGTTTTCTGACTGCCAACGATTTTTTTTTGCTTGTATTGAGATTGTTGTTGATGTATTCTGTTCCATGTGTGTGTGTGTGTGTGTGTGTTTAGTATGACGTTTTATGACTGTCAACGATTTTTTTTTTTTTTAAACTTGTGTTGAGATTGTTGTTGGTGATGTATTTTGTTCCATATTGGCAAGGATAAGAATTGAGCTGAAGCAGGTTAGGGTTAAATGCATGATGCCGTGCGCACAGATGGATGTGCCTCTTGTCTGCTGTGTCTGTGCCGTAGTGTACACGTGCCTCTGTGTGTGTGTGTGAGTAAAGTGGAGCAGATGTAGTGTATATGCTCGGTGTGTGTTAGGTGTGTGGGGGGGGGGGGGGGGGGGGGGGTGCGTGCATGCGTGTGTGTAGCTACCATCAAGTGTTCACACAGTTCCTGATTTCATGTGTGTCCTTGGAACAACAACAAAAATATTCTATCTTCTAGAGTCAGAGTTCCACCGGAGCTAACCTGTTTGTGGCTGTTGATGATACCTTGTTCCCGGTTGGCTGTAATCCTGATAATTCTAGTCCTGTCGGTGTTCTGTCACACCCCCACCCCCACCTTCATCCCCCCCCCCCCCCCCCTTCCCCCCAGCTCCCGCCCTCCCCGTGCCCTCCAACTGTGGTATCAGTTTCCAGCGAGTGGGCGGAAAAGTCTTGTCACGAGAACATACTATTATCCGGGAACGAAGAGCTGAGAGCTTCTTCACTTGACCTTTCCCTGGGTTGCCCAATTGGTAATAAACTTCAGTCTGTCTACGTGTGTGTGGCGTGTGTGTGTGTATGTGTGAGTCCAGTTGGCAGTAATCTCTCTCTCTCTCTCTCTCTCTCCTCTCTCTCTCTCTCTCTCTCTCTCTCTCTCTCTGTGTTAGAGAGAGAGAGAGAGAGCCCAGTTGGCAGTTATTTTCAATGTGTGTGTGTGTGAGAGAGAGAGAAAGAGAAAGAACATAAAAGTTTATAGCAATCTTCAGTACACCTGCGAGTGTGTCTGTTGTATGTATGTGAGAAGAGAAAGAGAACACAGCTGGCTATACTTTATGATCACTGTATATGTATGTGTGTTTATTATCGAGCGTATACGCTTTTTTACGCTCAGTGGTAGTTACAGTAGTGTTCTCGTACATGTGTGTGCTGGTATGTGTATGTATTCGATGACTGATGGCTTTCTCAGTGTGTGTGTGTGTGTGTGTGTGTGTGTGTGTATAGACATTATACAGCTCTATTTGGCGGTTGTCAAGGTGCTATTGTCATCGACTGGCTTCTCCAGTTCAGTTGAGCCTGTCATATGATATCCCGGTATAGGGACAAGAGTAGATGGGTAAACAGAGACAGGTTGTGATTGAAATCAGCATGGGGTTGGTGCCACTGTCTATCAGTATGCGCGTGCGCTTGCAGGCACTATATTCAGTGTGTTTGTGTATTGACTGTGTGCACATGAAGCGGCCGAAATTCTGTCAGTAAAACTTCCATAAATAAATAAATTATGATTGTGTATATGTATGTGTGTACTTCGCTGGTCAGTATGATGCATGTTCAGAAATGAAGTAATTACAGTTGATATACCCTTTGTGAATCAGTGATTGAAGCCGAAATTTTGTTATTAGACCGTGCACGTGTTGTGTGTGTGTGTGTGTGTGTGTGTTCAGTGTTTGATAAAGTATTAGGCAGTGTAAGTGATATACTAACGTATGCAATTCATGAAAACGTGAAACAAAACACAGACGAAAGAATAAACGGGTGGAGTCAAAACTTCAATTCCAAGGATTACACGTTTAGTGATGTTGTTATAAAAAAAAAAAAAAAATGTTTAAAAACCTGTTGTAATTTTCATCTAGTTTGTGGGCTAGCTGATTATTTCAGATCGTTGTCAAAAAGTAATTTATCAAGCTGTGCACGAATGATCGTGTTTAATGAATGTCAAGCCAATAAAGGAAATTGCAGCCTATTGAAAATCATAATTCGGCTCTTTTAAACATTTTTCAAACCGAAAATATTTGCCAAGGGTTAAAACGAAATAAAAGAAGCATTTGGTTTTTACAAGCAGATGATGAGGGGTGGGGGGTCTAGGTTCAGTTTCAAACTGAGGTGAATGCAGGCGGAAATTTATTTATTTATTTTTTTTTGTTTTGTTAATTATTATTAATTATAAAAAAATTATGATTAATCCGCGAGGCAAAGGGGGACAACCAAATTACAAGACTTGTAATTTGTTTGACCCTTTTGACTGGCGGATTAATCATAAATTTTTCTGTTAAAAAGAATTTTCAGTTAAATTCCCTGCGAAGAGGGTATAGCCAGGCCTCAAAGGAGTTTCCAGCACTAAAGCCGTTTTCAGCCTGTTTGGTTGGTGATTTGTCTGTTGTCAGTCCCTGAAATACACCCCCCCCCCCCCCTCCCCGCCCCCCTTATTGTTAAAAGGTATTGATCACAGCTTGAAACAGAAGACGAGAACTAAAAGGCTTCGGGGTCTAGGGTGTCTGTGGCTCACAATGACAAGTGTGCACGTGAAGACAGCGGGATGGTGTTCAGTATCAGACCCCCTCTACGACCGAGGACAGTGTAAACATGGAGAACGGGATGGTGTTCAATGCCTGACAACCGCCCTCCCCCCCCCCCCCCCCCCCCCCCCCTCTTTATCTCCCTTCCGCTGGGTCGTCGTCGTCGTCGTTGCACCGGTTTGAACTTGCCTGAGGAAATGGAGGGAGATTGGATCTCTCTCTCTCTCTCTCTCTCTCTCTGCATGAGATTCTTCCTACACTCTGTATTCTCTCTCTCTCTCTCTCTCTCTCTCTCTCTCTCTGCGCACGCTCGCGCGCACACATACTTGGCTATGGAGGTGCTGTGTAACTATGAGCATGTACACATACATTAATAATGATTCGCATTGTGCATTTCATAGATGAATGTATTATGAATGTTGCTATTTTAATCAAAACTATATATATATATATATAAAGCAAACTTTGAGAAGATGATGATAAATTGATTTGAGTTGAGTCTTTTCCTTCTTCAAGGTGATATGAAAGCTGGACATAGTAGAGTGCTTCTCAGCATAACTAGTTTTGCTTCTATGTCAGACGCTATCGTCCCGAACGTTCCACAAGAGTAGGGGGGGGGGGGGGGGTGCAGTTTGATGTAATGTTACTGAATGGTGGATGAAAGGAACCTGGGGGGGGGGGGGGGGGGGGGTTGGACGTCCCAATCGTTCCAGTCAACTTAGAGATTAATCTGTGAAATGAGATACTTAGTGACTCCGTGAGAAAGAGATCTGTGGATTTCCTCTCTCTCTCTCTCTCTCTCTCTCTCTCTCTCTCTCTCTCTCTCTCAAGTATTTTCACAGCCTCTCTCTCTCTCTCTCTCTCTCTCTCTCACACACACACACACACACACACACACACACACACACACAACATAGCCTCTCCCTTTCTCTCTCTCTCTCACACACACTCACACACACACACTCACACACACTTTCACAACCCCCCCCCTCTCTCTCTCTCTCTCTCTTACCCCCCTCTCTCACCCCCACCCCCCACCCCTCAGCTGTGTGTGTGCGCGCGCGCGCGCGCCTAAACAATGTCGCACCGTTGACAATCGGTGGAAGAAGGATTAGCACCGTATAGGATTCCGTTCCAGACACGCCAGCATTCAGCGTGAACACGCGGTATTCCGAGTATCCCTTCCACTTCTACCCCAAATCTCCGTTCCTCCCCACCCACCCAGCCTTCCCCCCAATCAGACCTCGGCGTATAACAAAAACCTGGTCGTTTCTCTCAACAGTCTCTGGCCAAACACAATAAACCCTTAGAAGCGCGCCGTCAGTGTGTGCGTGTAGGGGGGGGGGGGGGGGGGGGGGGGGGGGGGGGGCTTATATTGGGCCTCTCTGGACTCTGGGGCTTTCGGTAAGCTAGTAGTCACCATAACAATGCGTCTCACGACCTGTGGTTATTGTGGACCTGTTCTGCGAGGGGGTTTGTTGCCGTCACGGTTAATAGAATGGGCTCTACCCCGCCGTCTTAGTTGCTATGGCGCCCGCACGTTGTCCAACAACAACAAACACTGTCCCACTCTCTCCCCTCCCCTGCTCGCCTCCCCCACTGCCACTATCTCTTCACACACACACACACACCCATCCCCTCCCCTCCCCTCCGCGCGACCCTGTGAGGTTTCCACGTTGACCAATCAGCGTGTTTGTTTTGTCGGGAAAAGTAGTCCCTCTTTCGTTGCTGGGTGGGCTAAACTGTGTCGTATCGTTTACTTTTGGCTGAACCGAAGGTTCACGCTGTTACTTGGAACAATTTTCTTTGGCGTGTGTGTGTGTGTGTTGTTGTTGTTGTTGTTGTTGTTGACGTTGTGTGTTGTTGTTGTTGCTGCTGCTGCACGTACTTACAGTTTGTTTCCTCATAACTGTTTTCAGTCGAGTTTATCGTCTATTGTGTATAACAGCTTTTAATCAGGAATTTTGACATTTTTGTGCTTGTTGCTGCTGAGACGTTAATCAAAAGATTAATCGGGGGAAAAAAAAGGAAACCGAAAGAACACTAACCTATGGAGGAATAAGGCAGCAAGAGAGGATGGGATGCCGCGTAGTTGGTCCGTCAACTTTCTCGATTATTACCATTTGATTCAAGTTTAATCATCATTGAGGTGTAGAAAGAAATGGTTAAAACAACAGAAGGAAAAAAGCGATACAGCGAGATAGTTGGAAACTGCGTGTGTTTTGTTCTGTAAAATCTGATTTGGGATGACATTTTGACAAGAGTGGACGAAGAAAAGCGAGTTGTGCATGCTCTCTCTCTCTCTCTCTCTCTCTCTCTCTGTGTCTGTGAACGTTTTTGAGCGCCGCATACATTCTTCATCAATGGCTCTGATTTGTCTGATGCCGTCCCAGTATCGGTGAAAATCTGAGTGATTTGATAGCTGAGCACAAAACATGAACACCATCCAACATGTAATGGAGTAATGGAAATTTAGACAAATAAAAATCCAATCGACCAATAGAAATGCTTTTGAGACATGAAAATATGGCTATGAAGAATGCAAGCATCGCAAAACATGACCATGAGTATTAGGCTACAGATAGTCTTGGATATTTAGGCCTAAATCTAACAAGTAGGCTGACAAAGATAAAAGCTTAAAAACCGGATGGCTTCTTTGTTTGTTTTTACACCTCAGTCCATACTACCCAATCTGACCTAATTTGTTGATGTTTGTCAACAATATTTTCTGTTAGTCTCGCCTAGGGGTTCAATGTAAACAGGTTTCGCTATACGTACTTAACTCTACCACTATCACTGGTGAGGTATGTAGGATTTGAGAAAACCACGTCAAGATAAAATTAAGTCTCTCAGAAAATAGCTGGCATGAGATTACAGCTGTCTACCCTGAAAAAGAGAGTGTTCTATTTGTTTCAGACCACGTGAAAGTGGACGCCCATCTTTGTTCATAAAAGGCCATAGGAATGAACCGTATTGTTTATGCTTTATCTTGAAGTCACTGTCATCTGTTCAAATGCCACATGGCACCTCAGCTTAACGATACGAACGTTCCATTTCTGTTTTGATATTGTAACTTGAAAGGTAGAGAGCACTGTTAAGCGGTTAAAAAAAAAAAAAAATAAAAAAAGGTTTAGAGTTCGGGGTTTACAGTAGAGGGTAATGAGAAAATTAACTGCCGTTTGAATAGATGAAAATCACCATGCTTCAATGAACAGATTTTTTTTAAAAGACGCTTTTGTCCTGGAATTTCTTATCAACAGATTATTTTGATACAATGTGTCAGCGAGGATAAAATATACATGAGTTTATGAACTCCTTTGTGTTTCTACTACGCCATTTTGTACGGCACAAAGATTTGGGAATTACAAGTTTAGCAGACGTTAGATAAATTATTGATGTCATGTGGACTGTGGCCACAGGCCACAAATCCGATTATGCGCCAAAGCGCTATATAATCCATCGTTTTAAGACATAGCATGAAATTGAACCACATTTTAAAAAATCAAACTGTATATAGGGCAAATGAGCAACCTCCACCCCCCCCCCCCACCGACCATTTCGCTTACTTTTAAGAATTTCCCGCCACGACCTCACTCAAAGATCAAGGAATGTATGACCTGTGCTTGCAGGTTTAAAAAAAACAACAACAACAACAACAACAAACACGAAACTCTGGGTCTGCCTCAGAGTCAGTCACGACGTGGTGAAGAAAGGGCTGAAGTGAGTGATGATTAGAACTATAATTTGGAGGAAGGGTGATCTTCTGACTGACGCCACGCGCAGCTTTAATGCAGCAACGAGTTTCGACCTATTGGTCTTCTCCGGGGACGGGACAAGAATAAACAAACAACAGAAATGCGTAAATGCTGGGGACACACACACACACACACAAGTTTAAAAAAAATAATATAAAATCGGGGGGGGGAAACCATAACACAAATGAACGGGGGGGGGGGGGGGTTGGGGGGGGGGGGGGGGGGGGGGGGGGGGTGGTTGGGGGGGGGGGGGGGGGGGGGGGGGGGGGGGGGGGGGGGGGGGGGGGGGGGGGGGGGGGGGGGGGGGGGGGTGTTTCGTGAGCAAGTCTTCAGTCACTATGAAAATGATATACAAGAGCGATTTCAAAAGGAAGGTGAGGGTGGATTGGTGAGGAAGGACGTTGGGGGGGGGGGTGGGGTTGGGGGGGGGGGGGCGGGGGGAAGGGGGAGGGGGGGGGTGGGGGGGTGGGGGGGGGGGGCTGGATGGGGAGCTGATAGCATGAAAAGGAGGACAAAGTTCGATTATCACATCCCTTACCACAATCTTTTTGCCATTGATTGACGTTGATTAATCCCCCACCCCCCTCATTAACCATCCTCATCCCCCACCCCCACCCCCACCCCCTCTTTTTCTCCTCTCCACCCCCCCCCCCCCCCCCCCCCTTTTTTTTTTTTTTTTTTTTTTTTCGAAGTGGAACTATTTGCTCATGTTTGTGCAGGGTTGATTTTTTATATGGAAAGATTAGGATCACCGTTGAATAAAGTGTCGGGGGACGGGACGGGTCTCGGTCAGTTCAGGTTGACAGCCAGGATTGCTGTCGAGCTCGTCGTCGGCAACCAGGAATCATCGTGTGGATCACGTCAGTTAAGGAATCATCTTGATGTGGTTAAGGTTACACACCTGTGTCATTCAGTCCAATACCATGAATGTGATTACTTGGTTCAAAGAAGCTAAACGCCTGTCGAAAAATGTTGGTTCTTACTCTACCGCATTGACGACGCGACGCTTACAGCAAGGGGGCACACTGTGGCGCGCGCGTGTGTGTGTGTGTGTGTGTGTGTGTGTGTGTGCGCGTGTCCCTGTGTGTGTGTGTGTGTGTGCGCGCGTGCGCGCGTGCGTGCGTGCGTGTGCGTGTGTGGTGTGCGGTGTTTGCGTGCGTGCGTGCGTGTGTGTGTGTGTGTGTTTGGGTAGTGTGTTTAATACGCACGCGCGTGTGTTTACATGTGTGTGTGGGAATCCAACACAGAGAAAGAAAGACTGTGTTTCTCATTTACATATGTTCCCCTTAACCAACACGCACGCGCATGCGCTTACACACACACACACCCACACACACCACACACAACACATATACATATATACACACACTCGCACACACACACACACCACACACACACACACACCTCAGAGGCCACACACACACACCACACCACACAACACACACATACACATACACACACGGAAACTGACCCTCCTCTTAATTGCGAGAGGATGATGTGTGCAACACTACACTGACGCCACTAGTGAGAATGACAACATGCCAGTGTTCAAATGGGGTGGGGGAGAGGGGTGGTGGGTGGGTGACGAGGGGGCGAGGGCGGGGTGCTAAACCCATAAAATCAATCTGGTAGTTCGAAGAACAGGTTCTTTCTGGTCAAAGCGGGCATTCAGGAGTGTGTGGTGTGTGTGTGTGTGTGTGTGTGTGCCTAAGGTGTTGGTGTGTGTGTGTCTGTGTGAGTGTTGTGTGTGTGTATATATATATATATATTTATATATGGTTGTGTTTGTGTGTGTGTGTGTGTGTGTGTGTGTGTGTGTGTGTGCACCTTGCGACCCATGACATACCGGTAGCTCATTGATCTCTTTCAGAAAAAACAAAAATAGCTCATATCTCGAGGGACACTTTAAAATTCTTCTTTGAATTCAAAGGACCCTGAAGTGTCATGCGGGTACATTTTTTACAAGCCTTTGAAATTCTGGGAAGCTGGAACCATACAGTCTGGATTCAACGATTCAACACACAACATACACATCACACACACACAACACCACACACCACACACACACACACACACACACACACACACACACAAACACACACACACACCCCCCACAGGCGTGCGTTGCGCGCACACACACACACACACACACAGAGCGCGCGCGTGCGCGCACGCACGCGCTCACAACGCACACACCACACACACACACACACATCTCACGCGCCCTTCGCGCGCGTGGTCTGGTGGATCCTGGAATCATTGAGATGGCTCCCCTCCCCCCCCCCCCCTCCCTCTCCCCCTCCTCCCCCCCCCCCATGGGAGGTAGCAGCAGCGTGCCACAAGTGGACGTGATGGATCAACATAGCAGAGAGGTGAGCAGACACTCCACCCCTGGTGGGTGAGTGAGTGGGTTTTATGGAAACGTGAAGCTGCGGGGAATCCGAGTATTGGATTCAGTGTAATTTCACCGAAACCCGTTGGTTTTTGCAGACAAATTGTTTGAAAGATAACCTAAAAGAAAAGCAACGCTTGCACACGCCGCCGCATGCACGCACGAGCGCAGACGCGCTGCACACACACACACCACACACACACACACACACATTCAGTAAGCTGCCCAACTGAGCTGAGCGATATATGTCATCCTGGGGGGAAGATGGTGGGAGGGTTGGGTTGGTCCAGACATCGATCACAGACAAGCTTAACTGATGCTGTCTCAATCAATTTGATAGAGTTCATTGATTGAATTCCGTTCTAATTCTCCAATCATCACTCGATGTTCAGTCGACAAGCAAAAGTACATCACGATCATCTGTTTATTATACGGTGTGAAAAGTATGGTCTTTTGTTGCGCATGACTCCCATAGCAAAAAAAAAAAATCAAAGTTGCTGATCTAGAATTTCAGGAACACACACACACACACACACACACAACACAACACACGCGCGCGCACACACACACACACACACCACACACACACACACACACACACGCGCGCGCGCGCGCGCGCGCGTGTGAAAAGTTGGTCACGTAATGTGAAGGGGACATATTCCACAATAGACAAGTGGTGAAGTCAAATACGGGGTTTCGTTGGACAAAAGAATTACTCACTTTTTTTTATTTTTTTTTTTTTTTTTAAGATTACGCGGCTCATTTGATTGAAATTAAAGGGGGGGGGGGGGGTGGGGGGGGGGTTGGGGTGGGGGTGGGGGGGGGGGGGGGGGGGTGGGGGGGGGGGGGGTGGGGGGGGGGGGGGGGGGACCGCAAAGAATTGATTAAATAATACACATGAACGGAAATAATATCTAGTATATTTGATAAATTTATTCATGAGAAAAAGCAGAGAAGAGAGCAATTTTTCTTTATTTGCTCACCTGACGATTTCAACTGTGTGAGAAACTATAAATGTTGAAATGAATAGCATGATGCGTACTGTGTACTTTCAGTCGGAAAAGATGGTGAGTACGCCCACATAATGCTAAAAACTGAGAGTTTTCTTATAGCTAATCAAATTGCCCTTAGTCGAAGCGTAGCTTGTAGGGCTCTTTTCCACCCCGCGCTGTCGTATTATTAATAATTGATAAGCTGTAAAAAGCCTACTCCTTTGGGCGTGCGCACATATTTTTCAAATGCCACGTACAGTAAAGGGACATAATTTACAAAAACTGTATTGTCAAAAGTACCGTTTTTCCCTTGGTTTACGAGGTGCGGTGCACATGGTCATCTGTCTTCATAGTGCTTTTGTTAACGTGTTTATTTCAATAAAAGGGATTAAAGAAAATAAAACACAATGTTCTAAGATGCAAAAAGGAACTTGCAACTACTTTCTAAACATAAGAATAAATTTTGTTTGTGGTGTCTTAAAATTGCAGAGACTAAAGCATTTCTTCATGTAACTACACAATATTAAGAACATTACACATACTTTGTCAACGGTTAATGACATGTAGCTAAACTATACCATATTTTATTTGAAGTGTGCTCACTGTGCTGAGCATACCCACTCGTAATACTTGGTGCGAAACTACGTAGGCTTATAGTTAGCGAAGCCTAGAAACAAACGATAGGACTATGAACGTCGTTAATTGTCATCAAGTTTATTTTTTGAATCGCGCGCGAACCCCGCCGCGGGGAGGATTGTCAAACGCCCGGAGGCAAAAAAAAAAGTAACAAAAGAAATCACGGACAATGAGTTTAAAACATGGAGTTGAAAAATGAAAACTCGACAGTGGGAAGTAAAACACAGTGCTAGAGTCCCCGCTTGGATATGTGTTTTTCACCATCAACCTGTCGGGTAAGCCCCTTCACAACGGATTTTCCTGTTGTCGCTGTGGCCTGTGATATCTGCTTTGCTCTCAGGCAAAGCAGGGATGGATTACAGCACGGGAAACACGACAAACCCCCATCGTTTTTTTGTTGTTGTTCTGCCATCCTTGTACGCAATTATTTGCGCGCGGCAAGGCTCTCACAACACCTTCCAAAACCTCGCCTGACTTTCTAGCTCTGTCTTGCTGGTCCTTCCCTGTTCCCCCATCGGCCTGCATCCAGCCATTGGGCTCCAACACACGTAAACACAACGAATCACAATGGCTGAAAAAGTCCCCCACACAAAACACGGATCTTACGAGGTCCCTTTCCCTACCAGCGACATGTGCTTCTTGGTCTAAAGAGTGGGTACTTGCCCCCAACCGACCCGGCCTCTTACGGTCCAATTAATTTATATTTCCCCATGTCATCTGTCCACACCCTTTTTCCTGCTATAGCGAAAGACAGATTACCCGTTGACAATTTACAGAAAATGATTTAAGGGATTCACCCATCCACGGTGGTGAAATGGTAGTGTCGTTTCTGCGTCATGAGCGGTATGGTTAGCTCTGTTCGAACATCATAGTTGTCCCTTGTGGGAATGTGTGTGTGTGTGTGGGTGCGCCGCGCGCTGTGGAATTATTTCCAGAAAGGCTGCGCGTGTGTTATGGGCTGAAAAACTAGGGAGGACTGGAGCAACATGGCGGGGAGTCCTCCACTAAAGGAGGGACACAGCGTTTTAATAGTGTTGCCCAGATTTCCTGATCACTCAGTGCAGAATGTCTGTGTCGCTTAGACACCGCATATGTTGTGTGTCAGTGTTTCGGTCTCAAAACACATTCTGTCACGCAGGCATCCCGGGACGACCAGAATGGCTAAGCGTCCATTAATTACTCAACAAACCAGAAACTCTCAAATGGTGTGGCCCTGCCCTGTTCTCGTGACGATGACCTCATATTCTGACCCCCCCCCGCCCCCCCCCCCCCCCCCCCCCCCCCCCCCCCCCACCATCCCTCACTCCTCTTCCAACATCTCTGACAGTGAAAACCTCATGTCGACATTTTCAATGTCAGCAGTTTCACTTTGCAAGTCATCTTTCAAATCAAACCACAAACAAAGCAAAAAGAAAAAAGAAGAAGGAAAAACAGGTGGCCAAACGTAAAGTCCCCCATCACAGCCATGAAAGAAAAAAAGATAAAAGAAATGAATACATAATAATAAATAGATAACATAATGAATACTATAAATAAATAAATAATAAAACTTTTTTTTCCTTTTTTTTTTGTTTTTTTTGTTTTAATTTTTCATGCAGATACCTGACATTCACTACATACATATACATAAACTACAAGATAAAAAAAAATAACAACAGCACACCAGCCCCTACATGTACAACACATAATCATACCGATCACCATATGCATACAGAATTTAAGGTAATTCCAACATGAGTCCAATTGACATAATATAAGACGGGTGTAAACACATTATATGAAACATATTCAAACTTTTATGAATTTCACACACACACACCACACACACACACCACACCACACCACGACCCACACACACGTGCATCACACCCACTGCTAGCGCGCGCCGCGCGCGAATCTGCTGTACGCATCTGTAGAAACATCTGGGAAGGTCATCAAGTCTAAAAGGAAAGTTGAACCGCAAAGACTTCAAAAAACAAAAGAAAAAGGTTAACCTATAAAAATAATAATTGTGTGATATAGATATAATAGAAGCATAACTAGCCCTAATTATTACACAAAATACACGAACATTTAGACATGGGAAAATAATGGTTTGTATGTTGTATTGTCAGCCATATTTTCAAAAAAGGTTATAAATAGCATAAACTTAAATATGCCATTATGTTGCTCAATTTGTATATCTATAGTTCATTTTTTTTTTTTCAAAAAAACGATGTTGTTTGTGGAAGGCTTCCTTCCAATTTGCATGTCTAATACTAATGTTTTGCTAGTAATATAATGAAATATAAAATTTCATCAATATTGATAGTCACATCGAAAGACACCCAATAATTATTAAGGAGCTTGCCGTTAATTTTTCATATTCGTTGACGATCGAGCGACATTTTTCTTTAATAAACCAAACAAGAAGAATCAAAACTGTTGCAACATAAGCACATTTTCAAAGCATGGTCAAAACAATACTATCTTTACATAAACCACAAAAACTACATTTATCATTATCAGCCACACATATAAGACCCCCATCCCTCCTTTTAAAAATAACATTAGTACCTAGAACCCTATGCAATATTCTCAGCTGAAACCAGTTCAATTTTATGTCTTTAACTTTATGTAACATTCAAGAAAACATAATTTCCATTATGAGCTAAACCGACATTTTTCTGATCCCATTTGTCACAACATTTTTCGCTCGTAAATTATTATCAATCATAAATATCATAGTATAATCTAGAGCCTTTATGAATGGCAAACATTGTCAGTTCATAAATGAGAGTGTTTACGTTGATTGATACATTTATTGTTTTCAACAACAATTATTAGATTTTTCTTATAGTAGTCAGTTAATGCTGACCTATAGCCAGCAAAAGTAAGAAAATTAATGTTTAGATTATACTTTTCTCCTAAAACATCTATGAGACAGAACATGTTTCCCATTTTCCATCATCAAAAAAAAAACAATTCGCATTTTCATCAAAAAACTGAGCGAGATGGAAAACGTCTTGGTTATCCAGTATTTTAGAAGACACATATATTTGTTTCCTATTTGAACAATTCGGTTGTTTGTAGCAAATGGGCTCAGCAAGAATTCAGCAGAGGTTTTTTTGGAGTAACATTTGTAAAGAAACACGTTCTCTATACTCATACAACATCAAAGACGGTCCCTTATGCAAAAAAAGATTATAATGACCCAAATTTTGAAACTATTCCTGGACCATTATGTGTTCAAAAATTTGGAAACTTAGTAGGCCCACTAATTAGGCCAAGTACAAAGTTCTTTCCATTTATACGGGCCGCGATTTTTCAGCAGAAGCTATCCGAAATCCAAATGTTCCTATGCCCATTTAAGAGATTGTGACGAAATATTCTTAAGTCAGGAATGCCAATACCACCAGATGTGACGAGAACTTAACTTTTGTGTAGCCATACCTTTATTTTTTGAAAACCGACGTTTTGTCCGCTATTTTTTATTATGCCATAACACGATGTTATGGGAATATAACTTGTTGACAAGTTGCGCGTTTTATATCCATCACAAATTTGATACCTAAGGTACTTTTTGACAATTTGAAAAAATGACAGCCGGGGAGAATTTGGCAAAGTAACAAAAGGAATTGCAGACGATTAGCAGTTTTCACTGACAGAATATTTAAAAATGGAATTTTAATTGCCATGTGCAAAAAAAAATTCGCCAGAGCTGCGTGGGTCTGGCTTTTACTATAAAAAAAATTAAGCCCATGTCCTTAAAGCCGAATAAGGACGTAAAAAACTTAACATCGGTTAACTCGGCTAATCTTTCTGAATAATAATATATTTAAACAAATCTCTTTCACAATTCATAATTCGTAAACCATACACCAAGTAATTTCGAAATTTTGGATGATTTTCCAATCAAAGAAAAGTCTAATGCTCTAAATATCGGGTTTTTTACACAATTTTTTTCTACTCTCCCAGGCCAGGCCATAGTACAACACTTGACTTACCCAAATTCCCCATGATACGAAGACCCAAGACCAAACCAAATCTATATAGGAACACCAATCACATGGTTTCAAAAAGACTTATACGATGTCCGGCAACGGAGAACTCTGTATCATAGGCGTACTGTGACAGTTTGTGTTCTACAATCATTAATTGTATTCACTTGGATTTCAAGGAATTCCCCTGAATTATATAAATACCCTACCATTATTTTGCTAGTATATTTCTACACATTAACACAACCAATAGGGAAAATTGGGTCCCCCCTGTCTGGAGTCCTACAGACCTCCTTTTTTTATTTTTTACGGTTAACAAGCCAGGTGACCTCTTTTTTTTACGTCAAACCAGTTTGAAGGAACTGACCACAAAAAAAGGGGGGAAAAATCCAATCCAGGGAGGAATATCTTTTAAAAAAAGTCGGGTCGAGTTATCCAGAGGCCAATAGAATGGATTTTTAAACCGAAAAGCATCTGGGGAAAATTTAGACAAACAGGGTAGGGTCCCAATTAAGGGGCAATAGCGAACGCAGTAGAAAGCTTTTTCGATATCGGTTTAATTAACAACCCAGGTTAAAGTTAATTCATCCAAAAAGCAAAGTAAAAATCAAAATCAAACGTAAATTATCACCAATATCTGTTCTTTAATAAAAACCCTGTTTGGTATTAGTGGGGAGAAATTAAGTTTTGGTGAAGACTAAAAACAAGAAGGGGAATGGATTATAAAAACAAAAAATTTGCTACAAAACGATCCAATGATATATACGAAGACCATTTAAAAAGTGAAATTTGGGTCTCCCAACTCCTCTTTTAAGAGAGGGTCGTAAGGTTGTTCATTTTATTCCCCCTTTGGGGAATAGATGTAATAAGTCCAAAAAAGGAGTACTTGTGGTTCAAGAATCTCCTCGACGCTCGCTCACTGGTTTACCTAAAGGGCTAAAACGAAACTTTGCGTTTAAAGCTCTGACAACGATAGACCAACTCGGAGAGTCCAGAAAAACCTGGAAAAAATTCTGTGGTGAAACCGTCAAGGCCGGGACCTTTTTAGGACTACTCATGTTCTTCCAGACATACGGTTAGCTGTCCTCTAAGTAATCTCTCCCTCTAAAAGGGTTTGCTGCGTGAGGTTCAGCTAGACCAAGGGAATGAAGTCTATCGCCAAGTTATTATTTTCAGCAATCCTGGACATTGAGGCTGGGGAAGGTCACTGGGGAACTCTGCAAAAAACTTGCTCTAATTGTTTTTTTTCTTTTTTCCATAGTTTTCTTCTTTTCATCGTAGCATAAGAGATTGTTTTTGATCGTATTTTCATCAATAAAAAATCGAGAAAAATGTCGTCAGAAATAGAAAATTGTAAGTCTTCATCTCGCAAATTGCTTTCATTTATGTTTACTGCATATTCTTCTTCTTTCTTAATGTTTTTAATTTCATCATTTATTTCATCTACATATGCTTTATCTTTTAAAAGAGATGAATTGAACTTCCAAAAGGTATTATGCTTACACTGTCATTGAATTTCAGTTTAAGAAGTACAGCGGAATGATCTGTTCTATATCCGCATTCGATATCAGCGTCATCTACAAATGAAACCACAGAATCTGAAAGATAAAACCCAGGATCATCTCTGTTAGGGCCATATATGTTTAACAAAAGGAAATTGCTTTTATGCATTTCAATCAATACCATAACCATCAATATTTCCAGTTGTATCTTTCATTACACGTTTGACTTTGAATTCGAAATTATTGTTAAAGTATATTGCAACCCAAACCCCTCTTGAGTTTGATGTATGGTTTGAAAAAAAAAAAAAACCCGATATCCCCATTCCGCTAAACAAAAATCTTCCATCTTTTTTTCTCTCAAAGTGCGTATCTTGTAAAAAAATAGACAGAATATTTCTTATTTCTTAAATAATGGAAAAAAACATCTTTTCTTTTTCTGCGGATTGTTCAGCCCTTGACAATTTACTGAAAGAACTGATATACTACTACATCCATGTCTCAAGTAAATTTTTATGAATACATTATTTTTAAAATAACAAAACTTTACATTATTACCGTCAAACATAAACAATCCCAATAGAAAGGAAACATCCAATCAATGCCAAGAAGACAAAGTGAGTAACCCATAAAGACAATAAAATGACTCCCTTTGTAACGCAAATCATCATATCCTGGTGAAACAAACGAACACATAAACGAAGACGGAGTAGGACAAACATCATGTAGAGAATAATCTTGCAAACAACAAACAATGGAAACGTGTAAAAAATCGCTTGACTAAGCACAAGCGAGCATTTGCATGGGTGCGCGTCTAGCGAGAAAAAACCAAAACAGCAAAAAAAAACAAAAAACAAAAAAACAACAAAAAAAAAAAACAAAACGACCCTACGGGTCATACCAGGGCTTGGGAATGAGACAAAGTCAAAGAAACATCAATAGTAAAGAAATATGTAATCATACATACAAAGATTTATTTCCTTCCCCCCCATGGGTGCCCTTCCCCCCCCCCCCCCCCCCCAAGCCCCCGAACCCCCCCCCCCCGGGGAGGAGAGCCTTCCCTGATTCTCTCTTCCCTCTCTGTACAAACATGTGCAACCAACCGCGCACAATCGTGACCTAAAGAACTCAGACATATTTTATGCCAGTAAATGCCAAAGTAGCATATTTTCAGGGTTGAAAACATTTTTATAAATAAGCAGACATGTTTTGGTCAAAAGATGTGAAAAAAAATCGTGGATGACAATTATGGATAATATAATAAACTGACGACACATATCAGTTGGTGGTCAGTATCTGTGGTTCGAAGGTAACACAGGAATAGCCATAATGGCCCCTATGAGCGTTATTACTAATGTGAGCTAACTACAGCCATTGCGGTCAAATCACACATCATCTTCCCACCTCACCCTCAGTCCAGAAAACTACATACCATCAAATTAATCATATAACAAAACAACTGATTCGACGATAGGAGATAAGAAGATGGAGGAGAGGAGGAGGAGGAGGGGAGGAGGAGGAGGGAGGAGAGAGAGAGAGAGAGAGAGGAGAGAGATAGAGAGAGAGAGAGAAGAGAGAGAAATAGAGAAAGAGAGAAAGAAAGGGAGAGGAGAGAGAAAGAGAGAATCGACAAGAGATGAATGGTTTGCTTGGTACAGTCAATATCCTTTTAGAACATATTAATACAGAGCAATGCATCTCTCTCTTCTTCAAGCAAAAAAAATGTACCTGGACTGAAAAGTATAATAAAGCAACCTTCTTAACTATATGCGACATATGGTAACGTCACAAATATCAAGATACGGATTTAAGGTACGGAACATGCGCGTGCGCTCGCGCGTGCGTGCGCGCACACCGCGCGCGCGACCCGACCCCGCAGGCGCCCGCGTGTTTCTCTCCAGTGTCCATCTCCCCCGTGGTCCCCACCCCCCCGGTCCCCCCCCACCCCCCCCACCCGGCCGCCCCGAAAAACGACAAATTGGCCGAGAGTGAGCAAGGGAAAGATTGTAATATAAAGTTTCAAGAGCTCTCTTCAAAACACACACACACACACACACACAACACACACACACACATGACACTGTGAGCACAATCATAGAGGAGCACCGTGTTTCAGTAGCTTCGTGAGCAGAATCAAAGCACAACAGAACCGTGGACAGTCAAAGCATAATAAATTATGTGGCGCAAAGAACTTGAACAGAGCAACAAAATAATACCGCTATTGCATTTTTCCAGGGCGGGAATGGAACAGGGACAGGACAGACGGGTCAGGGAGAGGAACATGCGAAGAGTGGGGGCGGAGAGAGAGAGAGAGAGAGAGAGATAGGAGAGAGAAAGTAAGGGCGATTGAAATGGAAAACATGGGAACATACAAAGTATCGGGAACCCGGAGGGAACGCTTGTGTCCAAATCAAGATGAAATACAATGAATACATTAATTAACACATCATGTTTTGCTGCTTCATCAGCACATTACCATGAGGAGAAAAAACAAACACAAAAAAAAAAAAAAAAGGAGTGGAAGTAACAACCTTCTACATCTACAGTCTAGTCATCTCTATCGCTGGACCTCTGACCTCCCTCCCCCCCCCCCCCCCCCCCCCCCCCCCCCACTCCCCTCGTCTCTACCGTCCGCGTATAAGACACTGGGAGGAAGGAGGAACGCGGACGAGGGACCCGGGGGGGGGGGGGGGGGGTGGGGGTACTACCGTCACAGTGACAGTCAAAAACGTGAATATGAGTTACTTCCTAATGTTGTGCGGTTGTTACCAACCTGCACACATGTACACACACGGCTAATCCCAGCACAGCGCGCCACACAGCTCCGGCATCAGCACACACATAGTCCCACACTTTTGAAAAGCAAATAATTCAAATTCCGTTTCATATCGTTAAACACGTATCACGTTAAACACGTCTCCGCGCTAGATGTGGGATTGCAGCAAGGCGCGCTGCGGTGGGTGAGGTGGAGGCGAGGAGAGAGAGAGAGAGAGAGGGAGAGAGAGGAGAGAGAGTGACCGCTAAAGGAAGGTCACAGTATGGGGAAAAAAACTTTCTTTAAAAAAGGTAATTCAAATGACATCAAATGACATCAAAACAAAAAGCCCAAAAGGACGCAAAAGGGGAGGGGGTGGGGGGGGGGGGGGGGGGGGGAGGAGATAGAGAGAAAAAAAAAATCAGGTTCCAATTAATGATTCATTGCTTTCCGGAATTGTTCATCAATGTTCGAGTCTAAGTCCACCTTCAACAGCTTTCCGTTTTTTCATCTTGGCCAGAATCTTTTCCATTTGAAGACCAGGCAGTTAAACAAGCGGAATGTTCGTTGGCCTTTTTCAACAGAAAGTCATTTTGTTTAGTAAGGTCCTCGTTAATCGACACACCCGATTCTTCAGTTTTTTCTCCTAGAGGTCAACACCACTGCGCCTTTTTTTTCTGTCTGGAGAAGAAGAACGGACGATGACGGGACGAGTTTTTTCCGTTCGCACCAGGCCTGCCTGTACGGTGTGCGGTTTCAATGTCAGCGGGGAAACTGGAACACCAACTTGATGAGTAAAGATGTCCGTACATTTCTTGATGCAATCCTCTGCTGTCCTCGGTCTTGCCCTGCCCCCTGCCTCTTTGATCCCGTATACACGGACATTCCATGAACGACCCATACTGCTCATGGTCATTCAGTGTCACCTTGATGTTTTTGTTATTTTTCTTTTCTTGATCCAGCTCACTTTTCAAAGTTAGATTGTCCTCTTTAAGCTTTGCTATTTCACTGTTTAGTTTTATCCCCTTTCTGTTTCTAAGTCGAAGACTGAACTTTCAAGTTTTTTTCAATTTTTGCAAGTAGAGACTTATTCAAATGTGTCTATATCATGTCTAATTTGTCTAATATCGTTTTTAGCTGAAGCCAACAATTCTTTCGTTTTTTTCGTTAATAATCTCTTGCAGAGTGGTGAGCGACATTTCTTCATCAGATTCTGGATCACTTTCCTGTCGTCTGTTTTTTTTTTTTTTTTTTCCGGTCTTCAGGACTAATAGGACTAACAGAGCTACCACTTGAAGCCGGGCTATCACCTTGTTTCTCTTACTTGCTCCTCTACCACTGAAATATTTGGAGATTGTGCTTGTCATCACTGTTTAGTACTTACGTGTAATATTCATTCTTTTCCAAAAATAAAAAAAAAAAAAAGGAAAACAGAAAGACACATTCTACTACTGTTTGTAACACAACACTTTCCTGATAGTTCACGTTGCAGAGTTTGTTGTCGCACACACCCACTGCTCGCTTGTCGGTGAACCGGGGATATATTAGTTCATCTTCAATATCGTGCTTGAGTATATAATACATAACAGAAAGTTCACTTTTCAAATTTCAATTTTTAACCACGGAGCCTCACACATGAAGCCATGTCATTTTCTGTAAGGCCTAACTCGTAAAGAGAGAAGAAGCCGCCAGCGAGCTGAACTAAAAAAAACAAAAAAAAAAAAAAAAAAGCTTCGATCAAAAAAAAAACAAAAAAAAGCTTCGTTTGACTCGTGCGCGTTGAGCTAACGAGCACACGTCTAAAACGTCTACCGCGGTTCGCCGGTGATTCCGCCACTGCCATAGTCCAAAATAGAATCAATTTGAAACAAAATATAATAATAATTAACCTTGTCCTGGACACCAGTACAAGGAGTCGAAGGAAGAATTATTCATCGGACACAAACAGACATCAGCACCACCTATGCACTGCCAAATCTCAATTCACGAATTGGCCTGGCCCCCCACTCCCCCCTCACCTCAATCATTCCCCTCCCCCCCCCCCGAACTAACCCCTCCCCTTGTGCATATTCGGCCCCTCCCCAGTTGAAACTACCAAAATATGTGTCTGCCCTGACCCTCTCCTTCACCGGTTGGAACACCACCAAAAAGGTGCAATTCCTTTTAATTTCTGCCCCCCCCCCCCCCCCCTCCCCCTCTCTCCCCCCATTTCTGCTTCCCCCCGGCCTCCCTCCCCGCTCACCATTTCTCCCCCCGCCCTCCACGTCCAAAAAAAAAAAAAAAAAATCCACGATTGCATTTGTGTGAGGGCATAGAATGCTTCTCTTTTCTGGACTTTTGCTTGGGTATACACAGATGAAATGATCACCATTCGGTCGGTGATTGCTTGCTTTGTGATATAGGATAAACCACTCATTTTGGCTTCATCAGGTCAGCAACTGCATGGATTTGCACTGATTCAGGGGACCAGAATCAGAGAAACTGAGGCACCCAGAGTGAAAAGAGAAGAGTGACAGTCAAATCATTGTTGGAAAAGTGTTAGTTTATCACAGTCGGGGCGTTTGTTCCCCCCCAACACAACACGCCCAGTAATGAGCGACTGTCACGCTCAAGATACTTTATTGTCCATTTGGAAACTTCAAGTTGAAAGAGAGAGTGTGTGTGTGTGTGAGTGTGCGCGATGCGCGCGCTCATGCATACACACAAACGCGCGTGCGACCATATACACACACACGCGTGCATGCCGTGCCGCGCGCTTTGCCCACTCACGCATGCACACGCACGCCACGCACGCGCACTCGCGCACCGCACACACACACACACACACACACACACACACACACACACACACACATCACACACTACACACACACCCACACACACTTTCCTTTGCAAGTCCAACAGTGACTTCTTTTTCTTTGGGGGGTGGGGTGGGGTGGTGGTGGGGAGGTTTAAAAAAGATTTCTGCTTAATTTTTTACACACACACACCACACACACCACACACACACACACACACACACACACACACACACTCTCTCTCTCTCTCTCTCTCTCGTCCTCTCTCCTCTTTATATAATATATATGTTTGCCAAGTTGTCTTTTTTTGTGTGTAAAAGTTGCCTTGTCTTTATTTTTGGATATCTTTTCCGGCATTTCAGTCTAGCATTCTTTTCACTGTTTAGATAATTCATTTACCTTTGAAGCACATATCCATTTTTTTTTTTCAACTTCATTGAGGGCACGGATGCCACAAAAAAAAAAAAAAAAAAAAAAAAAAAAAAAAAAAAAACAAAAAAAAAAACGCCTGTGTTGAGTGTGCCACTATTCCTTTTTCCATAATGAAAAAAAGATTCCGTTAGTTTCTCTCTCTCTCCCCTCACTCTCTCTCCTCCTCTCTCTCTCTCCCTCGTTCTCTCTCCTCCTCTTCTCGTCGTCTCGTCCATCTCTCTCTCCTCTCTCTCTCTCTCTCTCCAAGTTCTTCTTTTCTCTCAAGTTCCTCCCTTTCTTTCCTCACCTTACACATGTGTGCTCTTATTTCGTATTATTTTGCAATATCGTTTCACGTCCAAGATCACGCGCATTAGGACGTTAGTTATCGTGCTTATTACCTTAGGCAGGCCTGAGAGCAGACTGAGAGAGATAGAGTAGAGAGGAGTAAGATAGAGAGAGAGAGGAGAGTGAGAGAGAGAGAGCGAAAGGAGCGAGAGAGGGAGAGAGAGAGCAACTATAAAAGGAAAAGGTCGGTGATCGTCGTAAATTGTTCAAGTTACAAAACTCTCCACAGAGTCGACGACAGTGCAAGCGAGCAGCGGTGTCTTATCTTCCCTTCGTTTTAAAATTTTCAACATCCATGAATAAGCTATTACGAGAATAGAGCTAAGAGGCCCCATGTGGGCTCCTAAGGTGCCATCTGTTAAACACACACCACCACACACACACCAC